>NIVC01001111.1:327500-356585 GCA_002269645.1 Macrostomum lignano
GCTGCCTGCGGGACGGAAATTGAAAAAAAACCCTGGGCCACCCGTGTGCCAACGGACTTCACCGGGAACCAAAGCCAGCCACCTCGGGATGATCTCAACCTGGAGCGCAGGCATCTGCGCGGAGGCCTGCGGCCGAATTGCGTGCGCGCCATGCAGGTCGGGTAGACCCGACCGCTGCTCCCCTCTTGAAAGTTGAGAGAGAGAGAGAGAGGAAGAGAGAGTGCTAGAGTAAAAAACTGGCCCACACACAAAGGCTTAGAGACTTCGCCATGGAATGAATGGTAGGGAGGGAGAGGGGCCACTGACCAATAGATGGCGCCCGCGTGCTCATGAGGGTGTGTGTGTGTGATCGACTGCCGGAGAAAAGTGAATCTTCCTTTTAGGCTCCCAGTAGGGCCTGGCACGCAACTTGAGGCTTCTCATCTGCTGCCTATCCCTCATTATTTTCGTTCTTCTCTCTTTGCCTGTCTCCTTAGGCATGGTGGGAAGCGGCAGGTTATTGCATCGCAGATTGTTCTCTTCCGACAGAGGACCCAGGCTCGATTCCTAGTTTTCAGGTTAGCTCTCTCTGGTCGGGTTTCATGAGACACTTGATACTGCGTGGTGAGGTCCTGCTTTGGGCCGAGGTAAAGGCGGGGGGCATTCACAGATTCTCAACACCGGAGAGGCAGAATGGGCATTCCTCGCTACGCATTTTGCCCTGGAGTTGGCGATGTCTGGCAAAACAGACATGACCCGAGAGCGCCATTGTCACCGCCCTGATGTCCCTGCGGTTGCGGCAGGGCCTTGCTGAGAGCGGGGGAAGGACAGCGGACTGTTAGACCAACTCTCCTTGTGCTTAGAAGCCACCCACTGGTTGATCCGAGTGGTTGACAACGGCTGAGGGGGGTGGGGCTATGAGCAAGTCAAGGCTGCTGTGTAAGCGTGTACCTGCGGGGGACAATGCTACAAGTAGGCTATCCATATTATTGCAATAACCGGGCACCTGATCGGCTGGCCTGACTGCCGTCCTTCTTGCTCGCATTCTCCGCCTTCCCTACGCCCAGCGAAAATTGCTTATCGTGTCGCATTACCGTTACTTACCGGCCCTCCCTATGCCTTCTCCTATCCGGGTAAAGAATTTCATTGCATTCAGCGAGGCGGGAGTCTAAGTCCCCCATCCCCAGTCTCCTCATCTTCGGCTGGAAGCTGGAAAGCGACTCTGCTGATCCGTAGGCGGCGGTCTAAAGTGCACCGCCGCTCTTGGGTAGCCGAGTTAATAATTGACACGCCTCTTCGTGTTAATTTTGCCCGACCACAGCAGTTAGTTGCAGTGAATTAAGGAATGCCTTACGGTCTGCATTGCTGACTACCTGCTCCCTTCCTCCCCTCCCTTTTTCTATTTCCTTCCTCTCCTTCCTTCTTTTCCTCCCTTCCTCCCCTCCCTTTTTCTATTTCCTTCCTCTCCTTCCTTCTTTTCCTCCCTTCTTCTCCTCCCTTCTTCTACTTCCTTCTTTTCCTCCCTTTTTCTCCTCCCTTCCTCTCCTCCCTTCTTCTCCTCCCTTCTTCTCCTCCCTTCCTCTCCTCCCTTCTTCTCCTCCCTTCCATCTTTTCCTCCCTTCTTCTCCTCCCTTCCTATACTCCCTTCTTCTCATCCCTTCATTCTTTTCCTCCCTTCTTCTCCTCCCTTCCTCTCCTCCATTCTTCTCCTCCCTTCCTCTCCTCCCTTTCTCTCCTCCCTTCCTCTCCTCCCTTTCTCTCCTTCCTTCCTCTCCTCCCTTCCTCTCCTCCCTTCCTCTCCTTCCTTCCTCTCCTCCCTTCTTCTCCTCCCTTCTTCTCTTCCCTTCCTCTCCTCCCTTCCTCTCCTCCCTTCCTCTCCTTCCTTCCTCTCCTCCCTTCTTCTCCTCCCTTCTTCTCTTCCCTTCTCCTCCTCCCTTCCTCTCCTCCCTTCCTCTCCTTCCTTCCTCTCCTCCCTTCTTCTCCTCCCTTCTTCTCTTCCCTTCTCCTCCTCCCTTCCTCTCCTCCCTTCCTCTCCTTCCTTCCTCTCCTCCCTTCTTCTCCTCCCTTTTTCTCCTTCCTTTTTCTCCTCCCTTCTTCTCCTCCCTTCTTCTCCTCCCTTCCTCTCCTCCCTTCCCCCCATCCCTTCCTCAGAGATTTGAAGGAACAGGACACCTTAAAGCCATTTTCTTGTTTCAAACCTCACAACTTTGAGGTTTCAATTCAAGCCGCTCAATCAACAACAGTCCAAAGGCCCTTAACGATCCTTCAGCTGTCAAAGCCAGCCCAGAAGACGCAAAGTGCAACGGAGCTGACTAAAATCCCTGCAGAGCGATGGAGAGCTGGGAGCAACACGGGCGGCAAAGGACTTTTGTTCCCCGTGAGCCGCCACCAGGTCATCCCCACTTCCTGACCGCCAGTGCCGCCACTCTCCTTCCCGCCTTACTTCATTTTCGCCCCCGCCCCCTTTTCTCTTTCTAAAGTCTTAATTCACTTTGGCGCTGCTCCCCTGGGAGCCTTGAGATAAGTCTTGGCTTTGGCGATCAAGGAGTAAAGGAGGCTGGAATCCCTTTCCCTCCCTCCTGATCCCAGGTTGCCTGTGTAGAGAATTCTATTCCCCACGCTTCGGCTGGGAAAGCGGTTTTTATGGATGCATTTCCGAATTTCCAGTTCGCATCTTTATCCGATCCCCACCCGAGCAGGCGGGGCCCGAGAAAACGGCAATGCCGCCCGGTTCTGCGCTCAGTCAGCATCAACTGGACCGCGTCAAAGTGGCCAAGGTGGCGCTGGAGGCCTACTATCATAACCTGGCAGCCCAGCACACTGACAGGGTTAAACGGTGGGTGATGAGAGATAGATAGATAGATAGATAGATAGATAGATAGATAGATAGATAGATAGATAGATAGATAGATAGATAGATAGATAGATAGATAGATAGATAGATAGATAGATAGATAGATAGATAGATAGATAGATAGATAGATAGATAGATAGATAGATAGATAGATAGATAGATAGATAGATAGATAGATAGATAGATAGATAGATAGATAGATAGATAGATAGATAGATAGATAGATAGATAGATAGATAGATAGATAGATAGATAGATAGCTACACTTTACCCATTCCTAAACCCCTTAGATATGAGCTACTCGAGCAGACAATGGACGAAGAGGAGCTGAACCCGGATCAGGTAAAACACTTTCAGGCTCTGTGAGCAGTTCGCTCCTCAACACTGTTCTGCACTATGCTCATCGCTCCCACGTCCTCAGAAGCAGGAGCGCCGCGAGCAACACAGCCAGAAGGAGACGGAATTCCTTCGAGTTCGCCGCGCTCGCCTCACCGTTGACGACTTCGAGCCGTTGAAGGTGATCGGCAAGGGTGCCTTCGGCCAGGTGCGCCTGGTGCAAAAGCGGGACACCGGGCACATCTACGCCATGAAAATCCTGAAGAAGGTGGACATCCTGGAGAAGGATCAGGTGGCCCATTCCCGCGCCGAGCGGGACATCATGGCCAAGGCCGACAATGCCTGGGTGGTGAAGATGTACTACTCATTCCAGGACCAGTCCAGCCTGTACCTGGTGATGGAATTCCTGCCTGGCGGGGACATGATGTCCTTGCTGATTAAGCGGGACACCCTGACGGAGGTTGAGACCCAGTTCTACATCGGCGAGTGCCTGCTGGCGTTGGACTCTATCCACAGGATGGGGTTCATTCACAGGGATGTGAAGGTGAGAGTTGCCTAAACCTGAGGGATTTGATGAGCTGGAATCCTGAGATGCATCATGCGTTCCCACTTGGTGCAGCCGGACAATCTTCTGCTGGACAGTCGCGGCCACCTTAAGCTGTCCGACTTCGGCCTGTGCACCGGCCTGAAGAAGGCGCACCGGACGGACTTCTACCGGAACCTGAGCGCCGCCCAGCCGGCCGACTTCGCCTGGCATCCGACGGACAGCCGGCACCGGGCGGAGAGCTGGAAGCACCGGCGCCGGCAACTGGCCTACTCGACTGTGGGCACGCCGGACTACATCGCGCCGGGTGAGTGAGGGCAGGAGGTTGCGCATTGCCAGCTACTAACAGAAAGAATAGTAGAAAGTTCGATTCACTCACCAATTAGGGCTACCCAAAGGACAGTCTGTACTCTACGCCCTGTACGCATTGAAAGTACATCTCTCGGTCCACCGCCCTCAGAGGTTTTCTCTAACAGCGGCTACAACAAGTCAGTCGACTTCTGGTCTGTCGGCGTCATCATGTTCGAGATGCTGGTCGGCTTCCCGCCGTTCTGCTCCGACACCCCACAGGAGACCTACCGCAAAGTGATGCGATGGCGGGAGACGCTCTGCTTCCCGCCGGAGATCCCCGTGTCCAAGGAGGCCCGCGAGACCATCCAGAGTCTGTGCTGCGATGCACAACAGCGACTTGGCGACTTGGCCGAAGTCAAACTAGAGGCCTTCTTCAGCGACCTGGACTGGGACCACCTGAGAGAGCGGCCGGCCGCCATTACGGTCAACATCAAAGCCATCGACGACACGTCCAACTTTGACCAGTTCCCGGATGCCGACCTCAAGTGGCCCAGTGAGTGCGCCAGGACTCTCACCCCACCCACATCGAACAGCGAGAATCTCACCCTATCTCACCCGAATCGAACAGCGAGAATCTCACCCTATCTCACCCGAATCGAACAGCGAGAATCTCACCCTATCTCACCCGAATCGAACAGCGAGAATCTCACCCTATCTCACCCGAATCGAACAGAGAGAATCTCACCCCATCTCTTATCAGCATCGAACAGCGAGAATCTCACCCCATCTCACCAGCATCAAACAGCGAGAATCACACCAGCATCAAACAGCGAGAATCTCACCAGCATCAAACAGCGAGAATCTCACCCCATCTCACCAGCATCAAACAGCGAGAATCTCACCAGCATCAAACAGCAAGAATCTCACCCCATCTCACCAGCATCAAACAGCGAGAATCTCACCCCATCTCACCAGCATCAAACAGCAAGAATCTCACCCCATCTCACCAGCATCAAACAGCGAGAATCTCTGTTCCTTTCGGCATTTGAACAGCGATGAATGCATCCAATCTCAATTGACTCAATATATATATACCTCTTAACAATTTTTTTGGACATAGTGAAGTTAATTTAGCCATTGGTCAGCTCAGTCCTAGAAAAGTGAGTTTGATTTAGTCAGCAGTCGAGGTTTACCATAGACTATAGTTAAGAAATGAAATCGATTTAGTCAAGTGCCACTTAATTTTTCTTATTTCCAGAGAAGAATTCTAGGCTTTAAATCCTGCTACTATAAGTAGACAATATGGAATTCGGTGGCTTATAACTAATGGTAAAAAACGGAATAACAAGCCATACGCTCGTATTCAATTTTCAACCACCCCCCTCAACAGCCACAACTGCGGAGAAAGGCCACGAGCGCTGCAGAAAGGATCTGGCCTTCATCAATTACACTTACAAAGCCTTCGCAGCATTTGCCGACCCGCAATAAGAGGACCAACCCAACAGAATTCATGATCTAGAAGATTTCGCTCACTACATCGAACCCATAGACAACTGGAAGTAGAAGGAAGATACACTCGATTTTCTTGACTGAATTTGTCTATGGCAAAACCCCATTCAGCGCTATGCTTTCTCTGGAGCATTCTAAATGCGTACTGGCGATGCGACTAATATGCGCTCTTTAGCGGCCTCCAGCCCATTTCTATGAAAGTCGAGTATAGCGTCCTTGTACTGCAGTTGCGTCCATGCACTTACCCAGGACAACGCGTTGCTATGGACGCCAGTTGCGCTTTCCAATTGTCTGCTTCTGTGTTCAATGTACACATTCACTGACTATAGAACTATCGGATTGCCTGAAAACTGTCAATCTGCATTCCAGGGAGACCGTCTGTCTAGCCTATACAGTGTAACACGCTATTCTATTTGTATTTTCTGCGTTCTTGTTTGAACTTGATGTGCACGACAAATACACTAAAGTTCTTTCAGCTAACTTGCTAAAGAGAGTTACTACTTTATTGTATTAGGAATTGTACACTCTTAAATCAACTAGCTGAGCTCAGTCTGCTTTTTTATAGATGCGGCTCTCCCCCCTCACAATGCCCCTCCCAGTCTCTGCCTCTCCCTCCCCCTCACAATGCCCCTCTCAGTCTCTGCCTCTCCCTCCCCTCACAATGCCCCTCTCAGGCCTCTCCCTCCCTCACAGTGCCCCTCAGTCTCTGCCTCTCCCTCCCCCTCACAATGCCCCTCTCAGTCTCTGCCTCTCCCTCCCCTCACAATGCCCCTCTCAGGCCTCTCCCTCCCTCACAGTGCCCCTCAGTCTCTGCCTCTCCCTCCCCCTCACAATGCCCCTCTCAGTCTCTGCCTCTCCCTCCCCTCACAATGCCCCTCTCAGGCCTCTCCCTCCCTCACAGTGCCCCTCAGTCTCTGCCTCTCCCTCCCCTCACAATGCCCCTCTCAGGCCTCTCCCTCCCTCACAGTGCCCCTCAGTCTCTGCCTCTCCCTCCCTCACAGTGCCCCTCAGTCTCTGCCTCTCCCTCCCCCTCACAATGCCCCTCTCAGTCTCTGCCTCTCCCTCCCCCTCACAATGCCCCTCTCAGTCTCTGCCTCTCCCTCCCCTCACAATGCCCCTCTCAGGCCTCTCCCTCCCTCACAGTGCCCCTCAGTCTCTGCCTCTCCCTCCCCCTCACAATGCCCCTCTCAGTCTCTGCTCTCCCTCCCCCTCACAATGCCCCTCTCAGTCTCTGCCTCTCCCTCCCCCTCACAATGCCCCTCTCAGTCTGTCTCTCTCCCATCTCACAATGCCCTTCTTTGCCTTTGCATCTGCCATTACATCTATTCTTTTTATATCACATCGGATGCAAAAGTCTTTCTGTATTTATTCTAAAGCTTTCTACAAAGCGGACACACAGACAGACAGCTTTCACCCAAAACAAATCAATCTGACCTATTTGATGAGGAGCATCGTTAAACCTGTGAGAATCAACCCAGTTAATGGCTGTCCTAGTATTTTGACGAGCCGCCTTCCTTTCATAATTAAATAATCTTCTTAATCTTAAATACTTCAACACGCTGAGGTGAAATGAAAAGCTTATTTTATCCATCTCCAGGACATCCCTGACATTCGGAATTAGCGATCCGGGGGTGAAGCAGACGGGTCATCCGCGGGACCTGGGATCCTAGGGACTGCAAATGGTGGAGCCTTGATGCTCGTGGTTTGTTGAGTACAGCCTGTCTGCTGGTCTGGCTGCCTGTCTTTGACTGCCTGTCTTTGGCTGCCTGTCTTTGGCTGCCTGTCTTTGGCTGCCTGTCTTTATCCGCCTGTTTTTTGGCTGCCTGTCTTTGGCTGCCTGTCTTTGGCTGCCTGTCTTTGGCTGCCTGTCTTTGGCTGCCTGTCTTCGGCTGCCTGTCTTTGGCTGCCTGTCTTTGGCTGCCTGTCTTTGGCTGCCTGTCTTTGACTGCCTGTCTTTGGCTGCCTGTCTTTGGCTGCCTGTCTTTGGCTGCCTGTCTTTGGCTGCCTGTCTTTGGCTGCCTGTCTTTGGCTGCCTGTCTTTGGCTGCCTGTCTTTGGCTGCCTGTCTTTATCCGCCTGTCTTTGGCTGCCTGTCTTTGGCTGCCTGTCTTTGGCTGCCTGTCTTTGGCTGCCTGTCTTTGGCTGCCTGTCTTTGGCTTCCTGTCTTTGGCTGCCTGTCTTTGGCTTCCTGTCTTTGGCTGCCTGTCTTTGGCTGCCTGTCTTTGGCTGCCTGTCTTTGACTGCCTGTCTTGACTATCTGTCAGTCTGGCTGCCTGTCTTGACTATCTGTCAGTCTGGCTGCCTGTCTTGACTATCTGTCGGTCAGGCTGGCTGCCTGTCTTTGACTATCTGCCGGTCTGGCTGCCTGTCTTTTGCTGCCTGTCTTTGGCTGCCTGTCTTTCTGCCTTTACCTTTCTGTAATCTGTATATCATAGTAGTATCTGTCAGCCTTTCTGTCTTAGTGCCTGTCTGTCTAATTCAATGCTTGTCTGTTGGCGTGCCTCAACGTCAAAATTAGCTATAGATGAGTAATTAAGCACCTGGACGTCCGTGCTCGACGGAGAGCAAACTGGAACTCGGCAAATTTACTTCGATTCAAATGAGAGAAACAGAAATGTTAATCTACAGTTCTGCAGAGACAGAAGTCGAAGACAGCCAGCTTCTTAATTTAGTTCGCAGGGCAGCTGGCTGTCGCACGCGATCTCGCTGCATGGTTACAGGCGGGGACAGCATGTCAGCAAGCGAAGGGTTTCCATTGGCTGATGGCTTTTCAGATAAAATACATAAGCTACTCTCTGCAGCCGAGCGCAGAGATTCCGGCCAACTGAATCTTTCAATATTGTTTAGCATAGCAGGCGCTGCTCGAGTTTCCAAAATCGGATTGTCCAGCATTCCTCAGCTCTCTCGCGGCGTCCCGGTGAGTTAAAGCGCGACTCTGGACACCGTGGGAACCTAGCGCGGTTCTGTTTAGAGTTTGCTAAATGTATACAGAGTTAATGAGATACCGGCTCCTAAACAGGACTCCACCAATGCCGCCCACATGACCTGCCGTTGACTGTGTGTTTTCCAAGCAAGTCGGTGGGTAAGACAAGTGGTTCAGCTTTAGCGCGGCTTCTTGGGAAACTGTAAAGTCTGACGCAAACTGTTCTGTGTGCATTCAGATTCTTCTTATTTTATGCAGGCTGCACTAAAGAATATGCAGCTGTTGTTAGTCCTGTGGCTTGGTTGCAGTTTCTAGCGAAAAATACTGTCATTTTTTTTCACAGCAAGATGACGATCCAGCTGCCGGACGAATGCAGCACTCCCTCTCTCTCTCTCTCTCTCTCTCTCTCCCTCTCCCTTTCTCTCTCTCTCTCTCTCTCCCTCTCTCTCTCTCCCTCTCCCTTTCTCTCTCTCTGTGCCAGTCAGACTGCTGTTACGAGTATTAAAGATTTAAGGAGATTCTATGATGCGCATCAGTTGGATAGAGATAATTTAGATATAGATGAGTTGGATAGACATCAGTTGGATGGAGATCAGGTGGATAGACATCAGTTGGATAGAGATCAGCTTTCCAGTTGGTTAGACAAAAATTGCATACAGAATTCACAAGTTGTCAAGTTCAACTCAGCAGCATTAAGAATTCCATTGTCACTGTCTCAATTAGTCCCGAATGTGCCTGGGCAGGCGGATGAGAGGAGCTCGGTCGGAGCAAGAGCTGCCGCTCCATAATCGGATTAATCCGCTGCTTCAGTCAAAAGCTGGCGCAGCAAAAGTAAATGCTTGAGAGCCCCCCTGACAGCTCTTGCTTTCTCCGCATTCTAGCGTGCCATCACCTGCTAATTCTCGTGCGCCCCTCAAAGGCAAAAAGTCCTCTTAGAAACTCTAAACCCCTGACTGATGGGACAATTTTCCCGCTTTCCCTCTTCACATCTCTTCCCATCGGCTCCGTGATTTGCCCACCAAACCCCCCGGGCCCCCCTCGGAGCATAATTAAAGAAACCTACAAAGTAAATTGAGCCACCGTTTTGCCAGTTAGCGCGATATGGAAACCTGCTGAAAGAGAGAGAGAGGCTGAGAGAGAGTCAGGCAGACAGACAAGACTTCAAATACTCTGATTGTATGCCGAAGATTGCCTACGCTTGTAATTCCTTTTCAAAAAAATATGTGATGGCAAGCAATCAGCCAGTTAACCAACTGTCTACTGAAGGCTTTCCGAAGGTGAATGAATTGCTACAGTTCTCGGCCAGACAGAATTCTGCAGCTCCAGCATCCCTCAGCGTCTCCTATAGACTAAAGAAAGAAACACAAGAAACGAAAGAAACGAAAAAAAGAAACGCAAGAAAAGCAAGCCGTGGATCCGATGCGCATCGAGAATTTCTTTTGCGCAAGTCTGAAACTTTGAAGAAACTTCACTGATATTACGCGTATCCTGCTTAATGCGCCTACGAGAAGATGTACGAGTGTAACATGACAAATGGTCCAACTTATGAATTTATATAATTTCATCCGCGACAGGCTAACAACGCCCAGCAACTCAGGATGATGGCGAACTTGCTGCTGTACACTTTGCTGCATCTGCTGGCGCTGCCGGTGCCTCCAGTTGCATCTCGCACTTCTATGCTGACTGGCGCATACCGCATCGGTATTGCTGAGGAGCTGCCAGTTAATTCCATTGTGGCCAGTTTAAAGACTTACTTCGAGTCTCGCGGCAACTCTACAGCTGGCGGCCGGTTCAGCCTGATTCAACTGGACGGGCAGCAGTCCGCGTTCCGGGTGGACGAGCGCTCCGGCGATATCCGGACTGTGGAGCGGATCGACCGGGAGAAACTGGCGTGCAATAAGGGGGAGAAAGTGGCTTGCGTGTAAGGCCGCGTGACTGGGCCGTTTGTCTAGCCAATCTGCCTCTGTGTCTAGCCAATCTGCCTCTGTGTCTAGCCAATCTGCCTCTGTGTCTAGCCAATCTGCCTCTGTGTCTAGCCAATCTGCCTCTGTGTCTAGCCAATCTGCCTCTGTGTCTAGCCAATCTGCCTCTGTGTCTAGCCAATCTGCCTCTGTGTCTAGCCAATCTGCCTCTGTGTCTAGCCAATCTGCCTCTGTGTCTAGCCAATCTGCCTCTGTGTCTAGCCAATCTGCCTCTGTGTCTAGCCAATCTGCCTCTGTGTCTAGCCAATCTGCCTCTGTGTCTAGCCAATCTGCCTCTGTGTCTAGCCAATCTGCCTCTGTGTCTAGCCAAACTGCCTCTGTGTCTAGCCAATCTGCCTCTGTGTCTAGCCAAACTGCCTCTGTGTCTAGCCAATCTGCCTCTGTGTCTAGCCAATCTGCCTCTGTGTCTAGCCAAACTGCCTCTGTGTCTAGCCAATCTGCCTCTGTGTCTAGCCAAACTGCCTCTGTGTCTAGCCAATCTGCCTCTGTGTCTAGCCAATCTGCCTCTGTGTCTAGCCAATCTGCCTCTGTGTCTAGCCAATCTGCCTCTGTGTCTAGCCAATGTTCTGTGTCTAATCAAGCTGCCTTTCTCTGTCAAGCCAGTCTGCCGCATGACCCGCTGTCTTGCCAATTTTTCAGACAGTCTACCCAATCTACCAACTCTGACTAGACAGTCTGCGACACAGTCTACCCAACCTGCTATATTGTCTCGCCAATATATCACTGTTTGTCCATTAAGTCTGCTAATTTATTTTGCAAATCGTTCTCTTCGATCTGCTTCCGTTCATCTTTTAAGTCAGCCTCCCCTCTCCAAAATCCCCAGCTTCCACTTCCTGGCCTACCTAAACAACCGCATCGGTGTCAATACGTTCATCGAAATCTTCGACATCAACGACTGCGCCCCAGTCTGGAACGAAAGCGTCGTTCAGCTGCATTTCCGCGACGGCGACCCGGCCGGCGTGGCCGTGAAAGTCGCAGCAGCCTCGGACGACGACTGCGGCCGGAACGGCAGCCTCATCTACAAGCTGGACAACCGGGGCGCCGCCTTCTCCCTGAGGAATCGAAATGGACAGCTCGAGCTGGAGACCAACAGGCTCATCGACAGGGAAGAGTGCGAGTCCTACAGCATGACCCTGTACGCTACGGACGGCGGCGAGCCGCCCCTCTCCGGCTCCGTGCAGCTGCTTGTCCTGGTCGCCGATATCAACGATCACTCGCCGCAGTTCGCCGGCAGCCTGCTCTCGCCGCCGCGCCCGGTGTACGAAGACGAACCGGTCGGGTCGGTTGTCCTGCGGCTGAACGCGACGGACCGGGACTCCGGCGCCAACGGCAAGGTGCTGTTCGAGTTCGCCAGCGTGACAGGCGAAGGTCAAGAGCTGGCGATGCAGCATTTCAGTGTGGAACCGGATGGTGACGTCATCATCAAGGAGAAGCTGGACTACGAT
Organism: Macrostomum lignano; assembly: GCA_002269645.1. NCBI lineage: Eukaryota > Metazoa > Platyhelminthes > Macrostomidae > Macrostomum > Macrostomum lignano. The sequence continues at coordinate 339,363 of NIVC01001111.1, forward strand.
ACGATGGCGAAGAAGTACTTTATCTTCGAGGTGAGTGCTCTGTGCTCTGAAGGGGATCAGAGGAAAGGGATGTAGAGGAAGGCGGATGTAGATGAAGGCGGAAGTAGAGGGAAGGCGGAAGTAGAGGAAAGGCGGAAGTAGAGGAAAGACGGATGTAGAGGAAGGCGGATGTTTCTGGCATTTGAGTGCGTAGCAACAGTTGAGCATAGATTAGAATCCCGTCTTCGCCATCCCACTGCGCAGGTAATCGCCCGAGACGACGCTGAAGGCGCTGAGAATCGCTTGAGTTCCACGGCCACAGTCAGCATTGCGGTGAATGACAGACGGGACGAGCCGCCGGTAGTGCAGGTGTGCTTCCTGCCTAACAGTTGCGGTCAGTCGCCTTCGGCCTACCGAGTCAAAGAGGCTCAACCGCCGGGCTCTGCTGTAGCGCTGGTGCTGGTGAGAGATCCCGATGCCGGGGATCGAGTCAGCTGCTCGGTGGAAGCTGAGCCGAGCTCGATGCCATCCAAGCTGCAGTTTCCCTTCGTTCTGCTGGAGACACCTGGGGGCGGCGGGGTCGGAAGAGATGCGGAGGTAAGCTCAGAATGATCAGTGCTCACTGCTCAGAGTGATCAGTGCTCACTGCTCAGAGTGATCAGTGCTCACTGCTCAGAGTGATCAGTGCTCACTGCTCAGAGTGATCAGTGCTCACTGCTCAGAGTGATCAGTGCTCACTGCTCAGAGTGATCAGTGCTCACTGCTCAGAGTGATCAGTGCTCACTGCTCAGAGTGATCAGTGCTCACTGCTCAGAGTGATCAGTGCTCACTGCTCAGAGTGATCAGTGCTCACTGCTCAGAGTGATCAGTGCTCACTGCTCAGAGTGATCAGTGCTCACTGCTCAGAGTGCCTGGAGTACCCTCTTCTAACAGACAAATCTCACAAGCCACTATGCCTGCAGTGTGATTTCAATCAAAATTTGCGTTACATTTCAAAGAAATACTCTTACGAGTACACAATAGACAAAAGGGGATTTTGATGTTCACTAGACATTAATCCCTTTTGCTTCTCACGCAAAAAGAGTGTTTTTATCGGCTGGATCGGTCTTAAGCCTGTAAGATTGCCATCTTTCTTTCGTATTTAAATTTCCTCTTTCAATTTCTGCGTGAGTGTCCTTGAGATATTTCCAGGTGTTACGTTCCCATAAATTAAAAATCGCAAAGAGTCGCTTTCAGCCCTTTGTCTCCCGACTACTTCATATGGGTTAGGCGGATTTATAATCATTCCATTTCAAACGGCCTGTGCGCGCGCACTTTCCCAACGCAGCAGTCATCCCCCATCTGGATCTTCGACCTCGTCACTAACCGGACCCTGGACCGGGAGAGCGAGTCGGTGCTCTGCTTCCGCATTGCCTGCCGCGACACCAGCGGACGCGTCGCCCATAAAACTTGCTGCGCCAAGGTCGAGGACGTCAACGACTCGCCGCCGGTGCCCGTTGAGTCGCCGATCTCCGTCTGGGCGCCTGAAGGTGACATTGCGATGCGACCGCTGCTGACTCGCCTTAACAAGTACATCAGGGATGCCGACGAAGGTGAGGCGTTTCGGATTCGCTGTCGGCTTTTTCGTGTGCTCAGAGAGTCGCCTAAAACTTATTTTGCCTGATCTTAAAACTTATTTTACTCGGAGTACATCTATACTCCCCAAGCATGTCAAGTATGGAAGGCGGATGTAGAGGAAGGCGGATGTAGTGGAAGGCGGATGTAGAGGAAGGCGGATGTAGAGGAAGGCGGATGTAGAGGAAGGCGGATGTAGAGGAAGGCGAATGTAGAGGAAGGCGGATGTAGAGGAAGGCGGATGTAGAGGAAGGCGGACGTAGAGGAAGGCGGATGTAGAGGAAGGCGAATGTAGAGGAAGGCGAATGTAGAGGAAGGCGGATGTAGAGGAAGGCGGATGTAGAGGAAGGCGGATGTAGAGGAAGGCGAATGTAGAGGAAGGCGGATGTAGAGGAAGGCGAATGTAGAGGAAGGCGGATGTAGAGGAAGGCGGATGTAGAGGAAGGCGGATGTAGAGGAAGGCGAATGTAGAGAAAGGCGAATGTAGAGGAAGGCGGATGTAGAGGAATGCGGATGTAAAGGTGTTACGTTTAATTGGTTCCCCGCCAATTCATCACACTTCTAAATTTTGAGGGGGGGATCTTATTCAGACTAAAGGCTTCTCAGTGGCCCTTGTAATTACTGGATCGCACAAGTATACGGAGCTACCGGACATTTCCCCTCCGGCGATTCCGGTTTCATCACCACGTCGATCAACGGCCTGCAAGACGTGGAAGGCCCGCAACCAGCGGTTCCAGCGGGTGGCAGCTACCTACCAGCACGCCTGGCTGGAGGTGCCCGTGGAGAACGCAGATCACCCACTGCTCACCTACCTGCACGGTTTTACCTATGCCTACCGCGGCCTGAACCAACTGCTGAACCAATTGAACCATCTTCCGTGCACCGAATCCAAAATTCACCGGAATCAAGCCTGGAGATTAAGGCGACGAGTGTCGGACGCGATACGAGCGATCTTATTGACATCATGGCTTGATGGACTGAGCTGAAATGCGTCCAACGGCAGGAAGTTAGGATACTGAGAATCAGCTGAGGCCTCTGAGGCCTACTGGACGATTCTTAGGGCGGCTTAAACAGTCCTTACTAAAAATCATTGGGTGCTTTAAGAAAGTTCTATGCAGATCCTCTAGAGAACGCATAGAGCTAAATGGGATTTCGCCCCAAGAAGCTTCTCCAGAGCATACTAAATGCACTGGCGATGCGACAAACATTCGGCCTTACCGGCCTCCAGATTATTTCTATGAAAACCGAGCGAAGCATCTCTCTACTTCAGTTGGCCAAAATGTTAATCTTCATCTCAATTAAAAAAACTTCCTAGGCGTTAACGCAAAGCTGGCCTTCCAATTGGATCCCAACGACATAGCAGCAGCTGCCATCGTCAGCTTAGACATCGACACTGGACGGCTGACTCCGCGGATTGTCTTCGACCGGGAGCGACAGGATGCGTATAACTTCGCCGTGGTGGTCAAAGATCGCGGACAGCCGCCGCTCAGCACCAGCATCAGCGTCTGGCTGCGCGTGTCCGACGTCAACGACAACACGCCGGTGTTTCTCAAGCCTGAGTACGTCTTCAACATCAGCGAGAATTGCCAGCCGCGCAGCTCCGTCGGCAGAGTTGAAGCGCTCGACGCCGACTCGGTCCAGACAGGCAATGGCCGAGTACTGTATCGGCTGGCACCAGCCGAGAGCTCCGGTCGGGTCGCCGATGTCGACGCTTTCAGCGTGGATAGGGACAGCGGCGAGATTTTGACGGCGTGAGTTTTCGGGACAGAGAATCTCATTCTGCCCTCGGCCTGTCGAGTTGAGTGGCTGTGCGAAAAGACATCCATCCGCTCTTTGGATTCTTCTATCCGCTGTCATTCACCCGCTGCTACATTTTGACCTTTTATATCCGCCTATTTGTATCCTCCCTCTACCACCTGCCCTCAACCACCTGACCTCCACTACCCGCATCCATCGCCCCACCCCGCAGAGCCAATCTGGACAGGGAGACCCAGGCCGAATACTCATTTCACGTATTGGCTATCGACCAGCCAGCAATGGAAAGTGAGGCCAGCCTGACGGCCACCTGCTTAGTCCGAGTCCTGCTCGCCGACGTCAACGACAACGCGCCCCGGCTGGTGACCTCGCCGCCGCACTACCCGGCGGTGTTCCACCTGCGCCAGCGCGAGCCCGGCGTCCGAGTTGGCCGCGTCCGCGCCGAGGACGCCGACAACATTCAAGCCGACGCCTCGGCCGGCCTCGAATACGAGCTGGTGAACTCGGTGGAGCTCGGCCATCGGTTCAGCGTGGACCGCGCCTCCGGCCTGGTGCTGGTTGGCCAGTCGCTGCGCCGCGACACCGGTCAGGAGTTTCAGTTGCGTGTGCGCGCCTGTGACACCCGGCAGCTGCCGCGCCGCTGCTCCGCCGCCGGGCTCTACCGCGTTATCGTGGAGACCGACGACGTTGCTGTCGTCGGAGTCGGAAATTGGAGAAGCATCTCAGAGAGCGGCATCCGAAATCATCCGCAAGCTCAGCCGCCGTCGCACGTTGGTGGCGGAGGCTTCGGCAGCGTTGGAGCCAGCGAGACGGTGATCGCCTGCCTGTCGGCCATGCTGCTGTTGCTGGGCGCCGCAGTGGTGATCATCGTCTGCGTGCTGGTCAGGCGCAGGCCCGAGCACAAATGCCGGCGGTCATCAGACGTTGTTGAAGATGTCTTGGCGCCTGGAGCGGCTTTGGCAGCGGCATCGCTGTGTGATGGGGCTTCCTCACTGGATGCCGGGCAGTTTGGTGAGTGTCCAGGGCCTGATGGTGAGTGTCCAGGGCATGATGATGAGTGTCCAGGGCCTGATGGTAAGTGTCCAGGGCGTGATAGTGAGTGTCCATGTCGACGGATTGTAGCCTAGTGGTTAGATCGTCGGACTCACGACTGAAAGACTGAAAGGTCGGGGGTTCGATTCTCGACCCACTCGGAACAATTGAGCAAGACACTTAACTCTACATTGCTTCAGTTCACCCATCTGTAAAATGGGTGCCAGCATTAGCTGGGGTAATTGAGGGTGTGTGGCGACCCCCCAGTCCTTGGACTGAACAGCCGTACGCAGCCTTCAGATGCGCCGCGCAATAGCTGCGGTTGAGCTGTCGGTTGCACGTCTGCCCATTAGGACAGGTGTAGTCCATTAGTACCATTAATTATTATTATGGCATGATGGTGAGTGTCCAGGGCATGTAAGGCATGTACACTCTCTGTGCCTTGGAGGTTGGCCCGCATGGGTTTGGATCTCATGAAAATCCCCAAGTAAATGTGGAATCGAACCAGACGCGTCTACCGCTGAGCTGCTTTGCCCCCCCCCCCCCCCAGTTCATGGCACGACGGCGCGTGTCCATGGATGATAAGAACTCAGAACATGCTTATGGGAGCAGAAAAATGGTGACGAAAACATTGCAGAGATGAACTCGATCAGCACCAAGATGATACCTGCGTTTCCTTACGATCGCGCAGTTACGGAAAGCTACCAGGACTACCCGGACTGGGCGGAGGTGATTTTCCTGCCTGTTGTTTTCATATTATTACAGCACTCAGACAAATAGTTTGCCCATTTCTTATCCCTGCAGGACGATTTCGATACCTCCAAGTCCAACGGCATGCGCCTAAAATTACCTGGTACTGCAGTTTATACAGCTCACAGACGAGCCACAACTGACAGAAATGCGGGCAGTAGGTACTACACCACTAGTCCTGCTATTGGTGAGACTGGAATTTTAATAACACATTTATATGTGGTGCTTAAATATAATTTCTATCAGACGTCATTCCAACAATAAGTAGTCACAGCTTGACTCCCATGTGAGTGATGTACGACTACATGGTTTATGATTCCTGCCTGACAGCTTGAGTCCCCTTAAGCTACTCAATTTACTTGTAAGGTTGTATTGTCGCAAAACAAACATTCTGCCTGCCAATAGAGTGCTATTTTTAGAGTAACAGTCTGACGAGATCATTGCGTGATTCTCCCTGACTCACTTCCTCTTCTCTAATTTGCACGCTCTATCATTGACATAGCTTCTTTCGGCTAGCAAGTTTCAAATTATGTTTTCTTCGTCAGCCTAAGGAAGCAACTACTAGCGCCACTCGTAGTTTGTTGTTGATAGGGCAGTGAATATCGACTTTAGCAAGTGTTCAATACGCTGTGTACTTTAATACTGTGAAGCTCTTGTAAGTAAGATTGAGTGAGAGAATTTACTACTTGCAAGTAGTTTAATGTAGGAAGAAGGCATAAAAAACTTTCTCTTTCTCAAAATTTTAACCGCGACGCTCTGCCTGCCCAGCAGGCTCGAATTCCGAGTACCAGTCGCTGGACGCGCCCAGGCTCCGTTTCCCCTGGCAACCAATGGGCAGTGCCGAGGCCCCGGCCCGGCTGCTGCACCTCGGCGGACTTCGCGCAAATCCCGAACTGGCCGACTCTGGCGCCGCTGCAGCCTCCGCAACGCTACCAAGGAATTTCCGTCGCCGAGCTGACCACAACGACCAGGTGGACAAAACTGCCTCTGTTTACTTCCGGCTGGCCCGCCGAAGGCCGCTCTGTCCCTTCAATGAGGCCAGCTTTGTATGATACCCGCCTCGTGCTGGTGTTCTCAGAATTAGGGTACAACCCCACAGTCCTACCCCTGCCCAACCCCACAGTCCTACCCCTGCCCAACCCCACAGTCCTACCCCTGCCCAACCCCACAGTCCTACCCCTGCCCAACCCCACAGTCCTACCCCTGCCCAACCCCACAGTCCTACCCCTGCCCAACCCCACAGTCCTACCCCTGCCCAACCCCACAGTCCTACCCCTGCCCAACCCCACAGTCCTACCCCTGCCCAACCCCACAGTCCTACCCCTGCCCAACCCCACAGTCCTACCCCTGCCCAACCCCACAGTCCTACCCCTGCCCAACCCCACAGTCCTACCCCTGCCCAACCACACAGTCCTACCTAACCCCACCCACCCCACATTAAAACTCCTAACCGCTGAAAATATCAAAGCAAACTCACTTTTCTCTCACTCGCACTATAAACCCTCATTAAGTCAAAAACCACTTCCATTCCAACGGAAAAAGTTTTTAATTACATGTAGTCGTACCTTTTAGCGAGGGAAATCCAATATGCAGAATTCGATCGAGCTCAAATATTGCTTTAATTACACTACAAACGTTTAAACCTGCATTGAGCAGATCCCAAATTGTTGATGAATTGTTACTTTAAAACCACTGGGACCAAAACCTTATGTACTTGTACCGCATTCGCAATAATATTGCTGCTAAACCATGTTCCATTATGGCCGTGAACTTGAATTGATTCATAAATTTGTTGTTTGAAATTCGGCCCCATAGTTTCATTAGCACTCCTAAATTACATGGAGTAGTGTTACACTCCTTTTGTTAGACTAGACAAGTTTGGCTAGTCCAAAAATTGCACAAAAAATGTCTATAATTCCCATCTATTGTGTCCAGTTTTTTCAAATTTAACAATCTTCTTTGGCATTCGAATCCCGCCTTCATAAAAATCGCTTCGGTGAATTGAAATTCTTAAAGACTGACCTCAATTCTTACTACTCGAGATGTTCTACATGTACAATAGTTATTTAAACTTTTAACCTTTGTTTACATAAATTATAACCTACCTCCAAGCAGTGTCAGTCCTTAACCCCATTTGTTGGTTTAATTTTATAAACATAAAATTAAAATGCGGAGCTTATGTACGTGCTTTTTGTGCATCGATCTGCTTTTATTGATTTTCATCCTGTTATTACGTAGTTTAGGAAAGGATCGTGGCTTTCAAATATTTTTGACGGTACATTACTTGCTTCAATCAATTTGAATTTCTTTACTACAAACTGGCTCTTTACTCATAAAATAATTTTTCTTGGATACTGTCGAGGATTAACCTTTAGACTCTTTTTATTGAGAAAAAATCGATGGACAATCAAACTAACAAGCAAATATCGTTACATTCAAATTTTTGAACCCGACCTTAATAACTTTAATTTTAGCGTGTACACTGTACGAGCGAATACACGAGGTGATCAATGCGTAGCAAAAATGAATATTTTCGTTGTCAATGTCATCCTTGGTATAAAAAAGTTAACTAACTTGACATGTTAATTTCTTTCAAATCCGCAGGAAAAAAACTAGCCATTGTCGACTTACATTTAAGAGCTGATATTCTGGACGCAAGTTGGAGGTATAAATTTTAAACAGCACGTCTATTTCATATCACTGTACACTACGAGCGTACGTAAATACACGTAGAATTGGCATTTGGTAGCCAGTATCCATGAAATACATGAGGGTACGTTTTGACGACGTTTGAAAAAGAGGGTTTGCATATTAGATACCTTTTTTCTGAAGCAATTACTGAATAGAATTTGATAATTGATTTTCGCGCATTCATGATTCAACTAATGTTGTTTTTTCTTAAAATTGTTTCCAATCTAATGTCCAATTGTTTAAAATTCACGTGATGCCTTAATCATAAGTCTCTGTACAAGACAAAAGCCTTAAAGTCTAAAAAATTAATATAATTCGTTGATTTTGTATTTCTACGATTTGTACTATAATTTATAATGTTCTTAGTCATAATTTTTCTAAAATCGATCGCGCACACATGCACACACATACCGACAAACCATTTTTATTGAATGATAGATGAGATCAAATTTCGGAAGTATTTTTAATGCAATCAAATGTGCAGTAATTTAATGCTTTAAATTACATTGTCAATATGCAGTGTGACTTTTTCGGTCGAAATTCAGTAACTGAAATTTCAATAATCATATATTTATATAAATTTAGCCGGCAGGCGGCAGCTACATGTAGTATGCATTATATTGAAAATGTTGTTTTCTTTCGCAGGTTGCCACGATAATAAAAAACGGTTTAAACAAAGTATACAGAAAAAAATTAAGAACAGCTTAAGCTAAGGACGACTTTATGCATTTTTATTTTGTATAATTAGTAATAAAGTTTCTGACGCTTGCATATAATGCTACGGACACTGACGCGTTGGCTTCAATGCTTCCTTTTATATTTCGCGTCTTTTTGAAATTTATTTGAAATAAAAAAATGATTTTTAAACAATACAATACATAACGAATCGGTGTCCACTGATCGTCCTTGGTTATTCAGTTGTACCTAGTAAGCACTGCGTATTGATCTAAGCCATCAGATCGGATCGGCTCTAGACTATAGCAGAACCTCTGAAGTGTCTCATTGGTTGGGTTAGATTGCATTAGCTACAGCCTACAATGCTTGATTTACGTTTCCAATTTATAAGTCTATGACGCAATATGTTTTATATTTAACTTGAAAACCGTACTGAGTTACAGCCGATGTACCATTTTAAGCATGGAAACATTACGTAGAATTTTTGGGCTTCGAAAGGAAACCAGTCCTTCAGATATCAAAAAGAGTGGCATTGAATGTATTGTTCAATGTCTAGACGAAGGAAAAGCAACTATTAATTTACCTGTAAGTCATTTTCTTTGATACATGGCCCTATTAAAGTTATGTTGAATTCCATATGTGGTTCTTAGCTTTTTGAGTCAGTAGCCGAGCTGTTTTTTCTACTTTAGATATTTTAGACATTTGAATGATTGTGTCCTAGAAATATAATAAATTATTTATTATATTTAATTTCCAACATTAGAATTAAAATTATAATTTGATAAAAAATCAAGGCTAGTTAATATAGTTTTCCTGTGGTATAAGTTAAATATAGGTAAATTAAGGACATTAGCCTAAATTTTAAAATGAAGAGATATATTTTATTAAAGTAGTAGGAAAAACTATTTTTAGATAATTTATACTTCATTTAAAAATAATTATAAAATAAAATTCTTCAAATATACAAGGTATACTTCCATGTGTTCTATAGCAACTAATGAGTTTTAAGTATTATGAATTGTTTTATTATTTTATTAGAGTATCTATTATAACTTTCATCTTTTTGACAGAAAACATGCCTTGCCAGTGAGCTCTATGATAGAGTCTACAAAGAGCTAGACTTCCAATGTGAACATGACTATTTTGCTTTGCAATTCACGGACTTTCATGGCATCAGGCATTGGCTAGATCCAACTAAAGAGTTACGGCGCCAGATTAATAAGCGAATGCGTGAGTTTTGCTTCTTGACTTACCTTATCTATTGCTAATAATATAGCAAATTGTAATTTAAACATTTTATTACCTAAACCAGAATATATACTAGCTATATGAATGTGGAAAGGCAAAATAATTCAAAACTAAATAGTTTTGACCTAGTTTTTGATTGCCTATGACCAAAGCTATCCTTGACCCAAATTGTCCATGACCCAAACTTTCCATGACCCAAACTATCCATGACCAAAACTATCCATGACCTAAACTATCCATGACTAAAACTATCCATGACCCACCCAAACTTTCCATGACCAAAGCTATCCATGATCCAAATTGTCCATGACCCAAACTGTCTTTGACCCAAACTATCCATGACCCACCCAAACAGTCCATGACCGAAACTGTCCATGACCCAAACTTTCCATGACACAAACTATCCATGACCAAAACTGTCCATGACCCAAACTATCCATGACCCAAACAGTCCATGACCCAAACTATTCATGACCCAAACTGTCCATGACCCAAACTTTCCATGACCCAAACTATCCATGACCAAAACTATCCATGACCCACCCAAACTTTCCATGACCAAAGCTGTCCATGACCCAAACTTTCCATGACCAAAGCTGTCCATGATCCAAATTGTCCATGACCCAAACTGTCCATGACCCAAACTATCCATGACCGAAACAGTCCATGACCCAAACTGTCCATGACCCAAACCAGTCCTATCAAAATGGGGCATCAAAGGGCAATCAAAGTAATATTTGCATAAGTTACCACACTGTTTTAGCTGGTCCTCCGTTCACATTCCGCTTTCTGGTAAAGTTCTATTCTAGCAGCCGGACAACTATTTGAAAGAAGAGCTGACTCGGTGAGATAATGTGTATAAATTGTATAAATAAATATCTAGTTACATTTTGTCACTCATGGACATTGTATATTAAAAACCTGCCGACTTTTCCCCAGCTACTTGTTTGTCCTGCAACTGCGTTCGGATATTCGAGATGGCCGGCTTGTTTGCCGAGACGAGGCCAAGGCGGCCGAACTAGCGGCTCTGGTTATACAAGGTGAGGCCCTGCTGCCAGGGTATAGTAGCTGGGAGTGCTTGAGTGGAGGACTGAAGTGTTTTTGGGTTGGTAAAAGTACTCTTTAAGGATTATTATTATTAGCAAAAGTACACTGAATTTTTTATTTAGCAAGAGTTTATTTAAGTGCTGCGCGTCAGTAAAATTATACCGAAAGCCTAGATAATTAAATAAAGTACACTGAAGGTCTGAAGGATTAGCAAAAGTACACTGAAAGTCTGGAGGCTTAGCAAAAGTACACTGAAAGTCTGGAGGATTAGAAAAAGTACACCGAAAGTCTGGAGGCTTAAGCAAAAGTACACTGAAAGTCTGGAGGATTAGCAAAAGTACACTGAAAGTCTGGAGGTTTATTTAAAGTACATTGAAATTCTGATGGATTAGAAAAGTACACTGAAAGTCTGGAGGCTTAGCAAAAGTACACTGAAAGTCAGGAGGTTTATTTAAAGTACATTGAAAGTCTGATGGATTAGAAAAGTACACTGAAAGTCTGGAGGTTTATTTAAAGTACATTGAAAGTCTGATGGATTAGAAAAGTACACTGAAAGTCTGGAGGCTTATTTAAAGTACATTGAAAGTCTGATGGATTAGAAAAGTACACTGAAAGTCTGGAGGCTTAGCTACGAGTAAAATACAATAAGAGACGCCGGCTACCAAAAGTACTCTAAAGATCTGGGGGTAGCATATAAGTAACACTAAAAGTGTACGGGAGCTAGCAAAAGTACGAGTACACCAGAGAATCGGGGGTACATCAGTAACCAAATGTAATCCAATTTAAGTCTAATGTAACCAAATGTAACCAAGCGCTGCTTAACCAATCCCAAATGTAAGAAATAACCTTTCCGCTCCCATTCGCAGCGGAAGAGGACGACTACGACCCCCTGAGACACACGCCCGGCTTCGTGTCTCAGTTCAAATTCCTGCCAGACCGACAACAGACAGAAGCGTTCGAGCTGCGAGTGCTGGACGAGTACAGGAAGCTGGCGTGAGTGGCTCTTTGCCTTATCAGCTGTTTGTACATATCTGAAATTGGTTCTGTTTATTTACTGTCTTCAAATCTGTTTTTAGTAACAGAAACCTATCGCCGGCCCTGTGCGAGCGGATGTACCTGAGTAAAGTGAAGAACTGGGAGAACTATGGAGTCGATATGCACACTGTTTCGGTTAGTAACTCATTGCTCACTACATTGTTTATTTCGTTTTAATTCGTTTGTTTTATAGTTACATTTTTATCAGTGAGTTATGGGCTATTCCACAATTTAGTCATGAACTGTTCCATAATTGAGTCATGAACTTTTCCATAATTGAGTCATGGACTGTTCCATAATTGAGTCATGAACTGTTCCATAATTGAGTCATGAACTTTTCCATAGTTGAGTCATTAACTGCTCCATAATTGAGTCATTAACTGCTCCATAATTGAGTCATGAACTGTTCCATAATTGAGCCATGAACTGTTCCATAATTGAGTCATTGACTTCCATAATTGAGTCATTGACTGTTCCATAATTGAGTCCTGGGGTGTTCCATAATTGAGTCATGAACTTTTCCATAATTGAGTCATGGACTGTTCCATAATTGAGTCATGAACTGTTCCATAATTGAGTCATGAACTGTTCCATAATTGAGTCATTAACTGTTCCATAATTGAGTCATGAACTTTTCCATAATTGAGTCATTAACTGCTCCATAATTGAGTCATTAACTGCTCCATAATTGAGTCATGAACTTTTCCATAATTGAGTCATGAACTGTTCCATAATTGAGTCATTGACTGTTCCATAATTGAGTCCTGGGGTGTTCCATAATTGAGTCCTGGGGTGTTCCATAATTGAGTCATGAACTTTTCCATAATTGAGTCATGGACTGTTCCATAATTGAGTCATGAACTGTTCCATAATTGAGTCATGAACTGTTCCATAATTGAGTCATGAACTGTTCCATAATTGAGTCATGAACTTTTCCATAATTGAGTCATTAACTGCTCCATAATTGAGTCATTAACTGCTCCATAATTGAGTCATGAACTGTTCCATAATTGAGTCATGAACTGTTCCATAATTGAGTCATTGACTGTTCCATAATTGAGTCCTGGGGTGTTCCATAATTGAGTCATGGACTGTTCCATAATTGAGTCCTAGGGTGTTCCATAATTGAGTGATGAACTGTTCCATAGTTGAGTCATGGATTGTTTTATTAACCAACCTGTGTGTTTTATGAGCGAATTTCCAGTGAGCCGACACTTTCCTGGAAAATGCCGGTCTAAAGTGTAACCCTAACCCAACTTTATAGCACGTAAAGCGCAATTGCTGCAAAAATTCAGTAACGAGTTAAAAAAACCAGGCCTTTCTCAGAACTGTCTAACCGTCTTATATTTTGCGTACATCTGTCTGTCTGCCAGCTGCTAATCTCTTATCTCTGTTGGCAAAAGGTGTCTCTTTTTTGTAGAATAAAAAAACTAACACTGATACGTTTGCACACGCGCTCTCCTTGGACGAAAGCAGTGCAGTCAGTTTTATTTCGGTCGTTTGTCCCCTCACGAATTCTGTTCTTGTTTGTGTCGTAATTTTTCGGCAGTTGTGTAAAAGCAGTTTCAACGGGCTTCTTCTGGCCTCTTCTGAATCTGTTAATACTGTAAAAGGCATGAAATAAACTCGTAATTCTACGAAGTCTTACTTCGTAAAGGATTGTAGCTTAGAGAGGGGGTTGTAGCCTAGTGAGGGGATTGTAGCCTAGTGAGGGGTTGTAGCCTAGTGAGGGGTTGTAGCCTAGTGAGTGGGTTGTAGCCTAGTGAGGGGGTTGTAGCCTAGTGAGGGGTTGTAGCCTAGTGAGGGGGTTGTAGCCTAGTGAGGGGGTTGTAGCCTAGTGAGGGGTTGTAGCTAGTGAGGGGTTGTAGCCTAGTGAGGGGTTGTAGCCTAGTGAGGGGTTGTAGCCTAGTGAGGGGTTGTAGCCTAGTGAGGGGTTGTAGCCTAGTGAGAGGGTTGTAGCCTAGTGAGGGGTTGTAGCCTAGTGAGGGGTTGTAGCCTAGTGAGGGGTTGTAGCCTAGTGAGGGGTTGTAGCCTAGTGAGAGGGTTGTAGCCTAGTGAGGGGTTGTAGCCTAGTGAGAGGGTTGTAGCCTAGTGAGGGGTTGTAGCCTAGTGAGGGGGTTGTAGCCTAGTGAGAGGGTTGTAGCCTAGTGAGGGGTTGTAGCCTAGTGAGAGGGTTGTAGCCTAGTGAGGGGTTGTAGCCTAGTGAGGGGTTGTAGCCTAGTGAGGGGTTGTAGCCTAGTGAGGGGTTGTAGCCTAGTGAGGGGTTGTAGCCTAGTGAGGGGTTGTAGCCTAGTGAGGGGTTGTAGCCTAGTGAGGGGTTGTAGCCTAGTGAGGGGTTGTAGCCTAGTGAGGGGGTTGTAGCCTAGTGAGAGGGTTGTAGCCTAGTGAGGGGTTGTAGCCTAGTGAGGGGGTTGTAGCCTAGTGAGAGGGTTGTAGCCTAGTGAGGGGGTTGTAGCCTAGTGAGAGGGTTGTAGCCTAGTGAGGGGTTGTAGCCTAGTGAGAGGGTTGTAGCCTAGTGAGAGGGTTGTAGCCTAGTGAGGGGTTGTAGCCTAGTGAGAGGGTTGTAGCCTAGTGAGGGGTTGTAGCCTAGTGAGGGGTTGTAGCCTAGTGAGGGGTTGTTGTAGCCTAGTGAGGGGTTGTAGCCTTGTAGCCTAGTGAGGGGTTGTAGCCTAGTGAGGGGTTGTAGCCTAGTGAGAGGGTTGGGTTGTAGCCTAGTGAGGGGTTGTAGCCTAGTGAGGGGTTGTAGCCTAGTGAGGGGTTGTAGCCTAGTGAGGGGTTGTAGCCTAGTGAGGGGTTGTAGGGTTGTAGCCTAGTGAGGGGGTTGTAGCCTAGTGAGGGGGTTGTAGCCTAGTGAGAGGTTTGTAGCCTAGTGAGAGGGTTGTAGCCTAGTGAGGGAGTTGTAGCCTAGTGAGAGGTTGTAGCTAGTGAGGGGTTGTAGCCTAGTGAGGGGGTTGTAGCCTAGTGAGGGGTTGTAGCCTAGTGAGGGTTGTAGCCTAGTGAGAGGGTTGTAGCCTAGTGAGGGGTGTAGCCTAGTGAGGGGGTTGTAGCCTAGTGAGGGGTTGTAGCCTAGTGAGGGTTGTAGCCTAGTGAGGGGTTGTAGCCTAGTGAGGGGTTGTAGCCTAGTGAGAGGGTTGTAGCTTAGTGAGGGGTTGTAGCCTAGTGAGGGGTTGTAGCTAGTGAGGGGTTGTAGCCTAGTGAGGGTTGTAGCCTAGTGAGAGGGTTGTAGCCTAGTGAGGGGGTTGTAGCCTAGTGAGGGGGTTGTAGCCTAGTGAGAGGTTGTCGGGGGGGGTTGTCGTGCGATTCACAGGCATGAGGGCCAACCCAAAGGCACAGAGATGTACATGCCTTACGATTAGAAAGTCAGGGCTGCTATACACACTGTGTAAGCATGTGTATCAGTGCGTGCTTGTGTACAGTATTGGCGCGCTTGTACGTTCTCAGGAGTCAGCGGAACGGGCAGAATTGCTGTCCCAGAATTGGGCCTCCTGAGATTACTGTTCCGGGTATATTATTCCTTATCTGATCCCATATCGATCCTCATTATCTGATCCCTATCGATCCCCATTATTTGATCCCATATCGATCCTCATTATCTGATCCCCTATCGATCCCCATTATTTGATCCCATATCGATCCACATTATCTGATCCCATATCGATTTCTATTTTATTAATTTGTGATCCTTAAATCTAAGTTATATGAATTATGGTATCTGTGTATTGAGGCAGCTCTATCATTCAGCCACAAAATGTCCGAATCAACAGGGCAAGGACGGTCGCACTTATCACCTGGCCTCACACCTGCCGGCATTTTGGTTTACGATAGGCAAGAAAAAATGGACTATTCTTCTGGTGAGCAGACAATTTGCAATGCTTTTTAATGCACTTTTACGCCAAATTAATTAATTTTTAGTCCTTCTTGTTAAACCTTTATTCAATATTTTTATTTGCTCCGCTTCTAGGCCGCGGATTATCAAGATCGATTTCAATCGGAGTAAACTGAAAATTGTGGTCACCGAGGACGACAATCAGGTTGGATTTCGCTTTCAGTTTGACATTCCTCAGGATTATGGCTTACTGTTCGAAGAATCTTCTTTGAAGCATTTATTATTTGCTCTAATCCTCATTTGAGGTATTTAATCCCCTCAAATCCTCATTTGAGGCATTTAATTCATTGTAATCCTCATTTGAAGCATTTAATCATCTCTCTAATCCTCATTTTTAGGCATTTAATCCCCTCTAATCCTCATTTGAGGCATTAAATCCCCCTAATCCTCATTTGAGGCATTTAATTCATTGTAATCCTCATTTGAAGCATTTAATCATCTCTCTAATCCTCATTTTTAGGCATTTAATCTCCTCTAATCCTCGATCTAAGCATTTAATTCCTGCCATTCCTCAGTTAAAGCATTTAATCCCCCCTATCCCTAATATCAGTAAGCGTCTCCCACCCGCAGGGAGCCCAGCAAGATCACGTGTTTGTATTCAACCTGGCCGACACGCAGTCCTGCAAGCACCTGTGGCGCTGCGCTGTTGAGCACCATTCGTTCTTTCGCCTAGTTGAGACCCGGGCGCCGCCAACCAAAGCCAAGCAGCTGCTGCGAATGCGGTCCAGGTTCTACCACAGCTTCCGCACCGAGTCCGGCCTGGTCAGGGAGCGCCAGTTCGGCACCAGCCAGCGCCGGTCGGCCAGATTCGAACGGCGACCGTCGACGCGGCACAGCACCAGGCCCAGCTTTGCCAGGGCCGACGCTGAGAGGCGATTCGCCAGGGCGCAGGAGCGGCAGGAGGCCAAGTTGGCCACGCTGGAGCGGGTCAAGGCCGAGGAGGACGGGTGAGCGGCGGCGGGGAGAGGGTGAAGCTGACGGGGTGACTGGATGACAGGGTGAAGCTGACAGGATGACAGGGTGAAGCTGACAAGATGACAGGGTGAAGCTGACAGGATGACAGGGTGAAGCTGACGGGGTGACTGGATGACAGGGTGAAGCTGACAGGATGACAGGGTGAAGCTGTCAGGATGACAGGGTGAAGCTGACAGGATGACAGGGTGAAGCTGACAGGATGACAGGGTGAAGCTGGCGGGGTGACTGGATGACAGGGTGAAGCTGACAGGATGACAGGGTGAAGCTGGCGGGGTGACTGGATGACAGGGTGAAGCTGACAGGATGACAGGGTGAAGCTGACAGGATGACAGGGTGAAGCTGACAGGATGACAGGGTGAAGCTGACGGGTGACAGAGTGAAGCTGGCGGGGTGACTGATGACAGGGTGAAGCTGACAGGATGACAGGGTGAAGCTGACAGGATGACAGGGTGAAGCTGACAGGATGACAGGGTGAAGCTGACAGGATGACAGGGTGAAGCTGACAGGATGACAGGGTGGAGCTGACAGGATGACAG
>NIVC01001112.1:0-32224 GCA_002269645.1 Macrostomum lignano
TTCTGATTCTTCGCCAGATACCATCGATGCAGCCAGGTGGCACCTCCTCAACTGAGGCGCGCTGTGTGCGACCTGCAGAACAATTGGAAAGAATTTCATTCGATTCGTTTAGCTTGGGGACACCTAACCTCACCTACCTAGGTCTGTCTACTCTACCATTTCTTTCTGTAAAAGGACACACACAGACAGGCAGACAGACAGGCAGACAGACAGGCAGGCAGACAGACAGACAGACAGACAGGCACTCACGCGCTCGCGTCCCCGCTCAACAATGGAGTTGGCCCGCATGGCCAGCCTGGCGGTGGCAGCGATGGCCTCCACCGGAGAGCCGTCCTGCCTCGCAGCCGCGTCTCCAGCCACGTCGCCCTCGGCGCCACCAGAAGGATTAGCGAACGCGGTCGTCGCCGACCGAGTCACGGTGGACTCGTGCGGCATGAGTCGTTGCGGCGATCTGAACAGGTAGTTGCTAGGGTAGTGCCGCAGGTTGGTGACCCGCTGGGCGTAGATATCGGCGTAGCGCTCCAGCTGGTAGGCGAAGCTGGTCAGGCGGCCCCCGGACCGGAACAGCGAGCCCAAGAAGCCGTAGGCGGTGTCCATCTGGCGGACAACGTCGCGAATGTCGGCGCGAATGCGTTGGACCTCGTTAGCCGGCGGTCCCGGGTTCGAATCGCTGGCAGCTAGAGTGCAGTGAAGATACATTCGGCCCATCTCGGCTTCCAAGCGTTGCAGCCTCTCGAACAGCTGCTGGTCCTGCTTCCACACGAATAGCTCGTTCGCAGTTCAGGAACAATGAGCAGGGTGCGCGCCAGCCGACCTTCTTGGACTTGATGATGTCGCCGAAGATGTGATCGCCTGCGTACAGCACGTCTTTGGCCGCGGCAGCCGATTAGGCGGGAGAACTCGGCGCAGGAGCCTGCGGAATGTGATGGGGAATGTTTCTGTAAGCTCCTTGGGGCGTCAATTTAGTTGCGCTATTGAGGGTGATAATTGATCCTTTTAATTAACCTGTGCAACTTCATCTAATAAGGCTTTCTAATCTTGCTAGGTGAGGTGTTAGTCAGAGATCTCATTGAGAAGGGAGAGATCTCATCGAGAAGGGAGAGATCTCATTGAGAAGGGAGATATCTCATTGAGAAGGGAGAGATCTCATTGAGAAGGGAGAGATCTCATCGAGAAGGGAGAGATCTCATTGAGAAAGAAGAGTCAGTTTTAAAAAAAATCGATATCCCCAATAGCTCTAATAGATTTACATGTGTAGCCAATATGTTGCGTAAATACTTTACAAAGCAGAATTCTACATGGACATAACAAGTTGGCGCACTTTAATTTTAACACAAATTTAAACACTGAAACTAAAATCAGATTAATTCACCTACCAATACGTCATAAAAAACAGATACCCTCAATATAGCTGTAATAGCTGTAACCCTCAAGATGCATATACATTGCCGATATGTAGCGCAAAATACTTTTCAAAGCGGATTTCTACATAGACTTAATAAAGTTAACAAACTTTGTTTCAATTGAAGCCACTCACCACCCGAATAGACCACGCCAGACTGCAGCGGGCCCATGTGAGTACCCAGCTTGAGCTTGCCGCTAGAGCGATCAACCACGCGCAGTAGGCTACCCTCGGCGAAGAACTTCGGCTTGCAGGCGCTAACTAATACGTAGTTGAATATGCCCACCCAGTCGGGGCCCAACAGGTAGGACATGAGAGCGTCAGTGTACCAATACTCGGAATTAGTCAGTAGAAACACCTTCGCACCCGTAGCCTTTAACTGCTCCAGTAGATCCAACAGATCCGAGTCGGTGTGAACAAACTCGTCGATCTGTTCAACGGTGAGACGTTTCAACGAGTCGTCGTTGTGAATTGCGTCTGCCGCGCCTCGAACGTCATTGAATAGGGAGCGGTACGAGATGTTGAGCTCCTGGGGATTGGAGGGACAGCACACAATAACGGTGAGATAGGGTGAGAACGGGGAAAGCAGAAAGAATCATAGTGCCCTCAAACAGACCTTGTACACAATGCCGTTCCGTTCCACCGAAGCCTACGGCAGGGCCTTGAAGAACTCAATGATGGAGGCCATGCAGTAGATCTCCGGCAAATTAAACAGAGTATCGTACACATAGAACCTGTCGCTCAGCTGTACAAACTTATTCTCGTACCAGGAGTGAAGCTCAGCGGACGGCACTACTGTTAGGCCAAATAGGCAGCTTAATAAATTGCCAAACGAATCCACTTTAAGTAGGCAGCCGCGATCTTTGTCAAACCACAAGCCTCTGATAGGGAATGTGTGATCGTATTGGAATTTGAGTATCTCGCTGGGGTAGCCAATGTCAACCAGGCGGTTGAGCATTAAACGGAAGGCTGCAGATTCGTAGCTGGGTGATTTGTACTGGGCAAGGGTGTAGTCCATGTCGAATCCGTAGAACTTGATGCGGTCCAGCTGCAGACTGCGGTTCACGAATATTCTGGGCAGAGGTCAGTGGGGGAGGTGTGCACTGGTGAGGGATCTTTGTAGGCTAAACAATATTCATAAAGTACTTTGGCTGGACCAGCCTCCCAGTTCCTTAGTTGCTGGGCCAGCCTCCCAGATCCTCAGTTTCTGGGCCAGCCTCCCAGATCCTTAGTTGCTGGGCCAGCTTCCCAGTCCTTAGTTGCTGGGCCAGCCTCTCAGATCCTCAGTTGCTGGGCCAGCCTCCCAGATCCTTAGTTGCTGGGCCAGCCTCCCAGATCCTTAGTTGCTGGGCCAGCTTCCCAGTCCTTAGTTGCTGGGCCAGCCTCTCAGATCCTCAGTTGCTGGGCCAGCCTCCCAGATCCTCAGTTGCTCTGCCAGCCTCTCAGAGTGTCAGTTGCTGGGCCAGCCTCTTAGATCATCAGATGCTGGGCCAGCCTCCTAGAGTGTCAGTTGCTGGGCCAGCCTCCCAGATCCTTAGTTGCTGGGCCAGCCTCCCAGAGTGTCAGTTGCTGGGCCAGCCTCCCAGATCCTCAGTTGCTGGCCAGCCTCCCAGATCCTCAGTTGCTGGGCCAGCCTCCCAGAGTGTCAGTTGCTGGGCCAGCCTCCCAGAGTGTCAGTTGCTGGGCCAGCCTCCCAGATCCTCAGTTGCTGGGCCAGCCTCCCAGATCCTCAGTTGCTGGGCCAGCCTCCCAGAGTGTCAGTTGCTGGGCCAGCCTCCTAGAGTGTCAGTTGCTGGGCCAGCCTCCCAGATCATCAGTTGCTGGGCCAGCCTCCCAGATCCTCAGTTGCTGGGCCAGCCTCCCAGATCCTCAGTTGCTGGGCCAGCCTCCCAGATCCTCAGTTGCTGGGCCATCACCCTTCATCGTCAAGCAATAAGCGACCATTCTCAAAAGCAAAGCACGCACCTGTGACCAGTCTCACGCTTAAGCAATTGAAATTCGGAAGACTTCTTCTCCGACCAAGTGTTGGCTCTGCTGTAGTAGTCCATGTCCAGTCTTTGCAGGATGTGTTTACAAAATGCTCTACCGTAGTTCTATTTATATTAATTTAATTCCAAGTCATCCAATTGGGAAGCTCTGAAAAAATGGGCAATCTATATAATAATAATGACTACTAAATATAGAATTATGTCAGCTATTTACAGATTTCTTTTGAGGTAGAAATATTTTTCCAAGAAAACAATCAATCTGGCACAAACGTTAATTAGGAAGGGCGGTTGCCAGGCAAACGAAGATTTGCCTATCAATTATAATACCATAAATAGGACTCTTATTCGCCTTGGATCCTTAGCTTCATCCACATACCTAACCGTCTATATAATAAAACTACTTATAAGTAGTGTAAACGCGCATCAACAAAAGGTAGAAAAAAAGAAAATCAAAGAAACACTTTAATACAACAAAAAAAGAAACGATCACAGAGGGTTTTTATTCTAAAACAGTTTTTTACAGAATTTGTCTGGTTGGCTTCTAGTTTGTTTTAATCCAGTGTATTTGTTTTTTAATAGGAAAATAACTCTCTAAAGACTGCTTATAGTAGGCGCAGTATAAAGCGCGCCAGTCACCAGTATTTGTCATCGACTAGCAGATTGTCGGCATCTCCAGTCTGCCAGGTGCCAACAAAGCCAGGCCTCACTTGTCGTCTGGCTGTTAACTTGGCTGTTGATTCGGGATTTGAGTAGGATAATTCATGTAGGCGCGCTCTCTGGCGCTCTTTCACTGATGCAGCTGCTTTGTCGCCATTGCTTGCCTGCGTAAAATAGTTTTAGAGCGATTGGCGCTGAAATCCAGCCTCTGGCGCTAAAATCCAGCCTCTGGCGCTAAAATCTAGCCTGTGACGCCAAAATCTAGCCTCTGGTGCTAAAATCCAGTCTGTGACCCTAATATCTAGCCTGTGGCGCTAGTTTAGCCTGTGGCGCTAAAATCTAGCCTGTGGCCCCAAAATCTAGCTTGTGGCGCTAAAATTTAGTCTGTGACTTTGTGGCGCTAAAATTTAGTCTGTGACTTTGTGGCGCTAAAATTTAGTCTGTGACTTTGTGGCGCTAAAATTTAGTCTGTGACTTTGTGGCGCTAAAATTTAGTCTGTGACTTTGTGGCGCTAAAATTTAGTCTGTGACTTTGTGGCGCTAAAATTTAGTCTGTGACTTTGTGGCGCTAAAATTTAGTCTGTGACTTTGTGGCGCTAAAATTTAGTCTGTGACTTTGTGGCGCTAAAATTTAGTCTGTGACTTTGTGGCGCTAAAATTTAGTCTGTGACTTTGTGGCGCTAAAATCTAGCCTGTGGCGCTAAAATCCAGTCTGTGGCGCTAAAATCCAGTCTGTGGCGCTAAAACCCAGCCTGTGGCGCTAAAATCCCGTCTGTGGTGCTAAAATCTAGCCTGTGGCGCCAAAATCTAGCTTGTGGCGCTGAAATTAGTTTGTGGCGCTAAAATCTAGCAGCTGTAACGCTAAAATCTAGCCTGGGGCGAAAATCTAGCTTGTGGCGCTGAAATCTAGTTTGTGGCGCTAAAATCTAGTCTGTGGCTCTAAAATCGAGTTTGTGGCGCTAAAATCCAGCCTGTGGCTCTAAAATCGAGTTTGTGGCGCTAAAATCCAGCCTGTGGCGCTAAAATCTAGCCTGTGGCGCTAATATCTAGCCTGTTGCGCTAATATCTAGTTTGTGGCGCTTTAAACCAGCCTGTGGTGCTAAAATCTTGTCTGTGGCGCCATAAACTAGCCTGTGGCGCCATGAACCAGCCTGTGGCTCTAAAATCTAACCTGTGGTGCTAAAATCTAGTCTGTGGCGCTATAAACCTGCCTGTGGCGCCATAAACCAGCTTGTGGCGCTAAAATCTAGTCTGTGGCGCTAAAATCTAGCCTGTGGCGCTAAAATCTAGTCTGTTTGCGCTAAAATCTAGTCTGTGGCGCCATAAACCTGCCTCTGGCGCCATAAACCTGCCTCTGGCGCCATAAACCAGCCTGTGGCGCTAAAATCTAGTCTGTGGCGCTAAAATCTAGTCTGTGGCGCTAAAATCTAGTCTGTGGCGCTAAAATCCGTCTGTGGCGCTAAAATCTAGTCTGTGGCGCTAAAATCTAGTCTGTGGCGCTAAAATCTAGCCTGTTGGCGCTAAAATCTAGCCTGCTCACCTGATCAGACCCATCGTCAGAC
Organism: Macrostomum lignano; assembly: GCA_002269645.1. Lineage (NCBI taxonomy): Eukaryota > Metazoa > Platyhelminthes > Macrostomidae > Macrostomum > Macrostomum lignano. Next base: position 5,610 of record NIVC01001112.1, read on the forward strand.
TCCTTGCCCAGCTCGGGAGCTCGCACTCCCAGCTGAGACTCCCACTCCTCGGCAACCAGATGATACAATTTCAGGCAAGCGTCGGCGTCTTCAACTGAGTCGTGCTCGCGCTGCTGGATTCTCAGATTGAGCAGAGCGAGGGAGAGACTGCGCAGACTGGCCGGCCGCTTGCCCTGGGGCGGCATGCCAGCCTTGGCCTTGGCGTGGGGTGGGTGGGGTATCGGGTTGATTGGGCGATAATTGTTGTCTTGAAAACTGTAAGGCTCTGGGCGTGAGATAACGGATGGTGCATAAGGTGAGACAGGGGTGAGACAGGGGTGAGATAGGGGTGAGACAGGGGTGAGATAGGGGTGAGACAGGGGTGAGACAGGGGTGGGATAGGGGTGAGACAAGGTTGAGATTTAGGTAAGTAGGGGTGAATGAGATAGATGTGAGAAGGTGCGAGACAGGAGTGAGATTAGGTGAGATAGGTGTGAGATAGGGGTGAAACAGGGACTGTGAGGTATAGGTAAGATAGGGGTGAGAGTGAGATAGGGGTGAGATAGAATGAGATATGGCTGAAACAGGTGTGAGACAGGGAGATAAGGGTGTGATATGGGTGAGAAAGAGATGAGAACACTCGGGCAGTCCAGAAGGCTCACCTGCAGCAGGACGCACTTGCTAGTGTCCCGAACCAGACCCTCCGGATGGTGCAATCGCAGCACTCTTAAATCGTTATGCAAAGCGTGACCAACTAGAACTCGACCCCGTACAGCCCGACGGACCAGATCCTGAACGGCGTCGAATGGAAGGCCGCGTGAGAGGTCGGCAGCTCGAATGCCGCTCCATCTGGTTCGGTAATCTGTTACTGGCTCGTCTGGCAGGCACATCACATCTAGCAGCACCTGACAGGTGGATTGGGAGACAGATTAATGAGCATCGTCTACCATGCCTTATCTACTCCAGTCCATGATCTACAGTCTACCCCAGTCCATGATCTACCGTCTACCCCAGTCCATGATCTACCGTCTACCCCAGTCCATGATCTACAGTCTACCCCAATCCATGATCTACAGTCTACCCCAATCCATGATCTACAGTCTACCCCAATCCTTGATCTACCGTCTACCTCAATCCATGATCTACAGTCTACCCCAATCCATGATCTACAGTCTACCCTAACCCTGATTTACCATAACTATCTACCCCAAATCCATGATCTACCATAACTATCTATCCCCAATCCATGATCTACCATAACTATCTATCCCCAATCCATGATCTACCATAACTATCTATCCCCAATCCATGATCTACCATAACTATCTATCCCCAATCCATGATCTACCATAACTATCTACTCATCCAATCCATGATCTACCATAACTATCCACTCACCCAATCCATGATCTACCATAACTATCTACTCACCCAATCCATGATCTACCATAACTATCCACTCACCCAATCCATGATCTACCATAACTATCTACTCATCCAATCCATGATCTACCATAACTATCCACTCACCCAATCCATGATCTACCATAACTATCTATCCCCAATCCATGATCTACCATAACTATCTACTCACCCAATCCATGATCTACCATAACTATCTATCCCCAATCCATGATCTACCATAACTATCTACTCACCCAATATAGGCAATAACCCATTCAAAAAGTCTCACATCTCCTCTCTCGTTGAGCACGCTAGCTCTTCCTAGAGCGCTAACGCTGCCTCTTGGCCCGGTGCCAACAAATTCGCAATCAATAGCCACCACTTGAGTGGCTAAGCTGGGCTCATCTAGGCGAACAATGTTAGTTCTAATAATTGGCAGCGCCTTTGACCGAGAAAAGAAATTGTTACGAATATTTAAACGGGCACGTTTGACTCCGATGGACTGCTGCTTAGCTGATGCACTTAGTCGTTTTGTACTTCCGACAGCGCGTTTTTCATGAGAAGTTGATGCCATTCGCTGCTAGAGAAAGTTGAAAATTTACCTGCAAATTGGAATGAAAAAAGATTCTCTTCAGTTGCTTGTTATGAGCGATTCAGAAATGATCAAGGGCGAATCTCAGGGTAGATCGAGGGCGATTCTTGGGGTAGATTGAGGGCAAATCTCAGGGTAGGTTGATGGCGATTCTCAGATCTCAGGGTAGATTGAGGGGGATTCTCAGGGTAGATTAAGGGCGATTCTCGGGGTAGATTGAGGGCGATTCTCGGGGTAGATTGAGGGCAAATCTCAGGGTAGATTGATGGCGATTCTCAGATCTCAGGGTAGATTGAGGGCGATTCTCAGGGTAGATTGAGGCGATTCTCGGGGTAGATTGAGGGCGATTCTCGGGGTAGATTGAGGGCCAATCTCAGGGTAGATTGATGGCGATTCTCAGGGTAGATTAAGGGCGATTCTCGGGGTAGATTGACACAAAACACAAATTTGAAGCGTTAACAAACACCGATAAAGACCTTAATTGAATAGTTTATTATTTTGATATACACAAAAATGCAGTGCGCAAGTTGCAGAAAACAGGCAGAAGTTACATGATAGTTCAAAATTAGGTTGCGAAGATGCAAAATATTTTTTCCGGTTTCTAGGTAATGGTTTCTCGGAACAAAATACATTTATGAAGGAATAAAAGTGAGAAGAGTGGCCAGGAGGTTAGTGGCTGATACCTATCAATAATTAGAGACTAATAGCGGCATTTGTGAGACTTATCGTGAGATAAGAATTGAGATAAGGACGAAATAAGGGGTGAGATGTAGATGAGATAGTGTGAGATATGGTTGAAGTAAAAGGGTGAGATAGGAGCGAGCTACATGTATGCGTGAGATAGGGATGGGTAAGGGTGAGATGAAGGTAAGAAAATGAGATAGGGGTTAGATGGGTGAGATAAAGGTGAGATAGGGATGAGATATCGGTGGATGGGGGTGAGATGGGGTAAGATAGGGATGAGATCGATGAGATATGGGTGAGATAAGGGTGAGAAACATGGATGAGAAGACAGGGTGAGTGAGATACGGATGAGATCGGGAACAATGAGGAGACTAATCCCAGACACAGACCATCAGCCTTCAGTCAGCGAAGTTCTGCCCGAACACAGCGGTGAGCCTGGCGGCCTTCTTCGGGCCCAGGCCGGGGCACCGCTCCAGCTCGGCGCTGCTGGCTCCAACCATGGCCTCGAAGGTGCCGAAATTGGCAGCCAAACAGGCCGCGTCTGTCCGGCTGACGCCTCGGACGCATCCCAAGACGTCTCTGAGCTGTCCCGGCCAGTCCTCGGCCGAGCGTTCCATCAAACTATCGGCCGGTTTCTTCTCTAAAGATTTGAAACTCTCCAAATAACGAGCAGCCTCTTCGTTGCTCCAAGCCAGTATCAGAGTTGAGCCGGCTAGCAAACAGATCCGATTTAATTCTCTAACAGAATCGGAATATTCCTGCGTGTCTACTAACAGTAATAGAATGCGCAAGTCGTAATCTTTAGGGCCAAGCTGTTTGAGCCGGCGGTGCACATAGTCTGGGTGCAGGCAGTGGTAGCGAACGGACAGAAACAGAGCGCAGGCTGTCCGGCCAAGGACGAAATCGGCCGGATCTGCTAAATCCGAATACTCCCAGGGCACCGAGCGAATGAGCGGCAGCAGAGGATTGCCGCGCTGCCGATTGTTAACTAGTATTCTCTGCTGCTGCAACTGCTGCTGCTGCTGCTGGTCCTTCTGCTCCTGCTGGAGCTGCTGGGCGGCCACTTTGATCACGCCTGGCAGGGGGTGAGCCTTTGGCAGCGTGCTAGCACTACTGGTCTTGCTCGGCTCAGGGTCTTTGTTGCCTGCTTTAAATTAACAAGTTTGTGGGCTATGTAATCTATGTGAATGATATTGTATCTACACTGACAGACAGACAGACAGACAGACAGACAGACAGACAGACAGACAGACAGACAGACAGACAGACAGACACAGACAGACTGACAGACAGACAGACTTTATTTTAACAAATTGTAAGGGATTTTCATTCTAAGCATGGAAAATTCCACATAACAGATTGTCATGAGTTATTTATCTTAAACAGCATACCACTAGTGCAGTCAGTTGATGAAGGCCCACACTCAGTGCCAATAGAACCAGCTGATGCTGACTTTGCCCCTTCAGCTCGAGTGGCAGCAAATATTGCTCCAGGGGTGAATTCGGCATCACCATTAGGGTTTGAGCGCCATTTAGCAACTCCATTGCCACCATTGCTGTCAGATATCTCATCTCTACCATCATTATCATCACCAATTATTGCAATATCAATTTGTACTCTAGGCTTTTTAGAAAGGTTTTCATCTGTTTTAAAGCCATTATCAGGAGCAACATTGTCAGACAATGTGCACTTTGGTGGCAATGACATAATCTAGTTTTTTTTTTATCAGATGACTCTTGAGGTTAAATTCTGGAATATTTAGAGCAAGTAATACGAGTACATTAATATTTGTGCACGTGAGTACATACACATATAGCAATTATAAATATAGAAGATTTATCTAAGCAAGTATCTTTAGCACTAATACCCAAAAATAATAATCAACCAGCCAAATTATTATATTCTAATTAAAATTCAAAATATTATAAATTTCCATTACACTGGAAATATATAAATAATATATTGGTTAGGCCTATAAAAAGCCAAAAAATGCTTGATAAATATTATTTAATATAAAGTTCTAGAAAATTCTGTAGAATTTCATTCTTAGCTTAATGATTATGCAACAAAATATACAACACTAGAATTGACAAACTCCAGCCTAAAAACCACATGCCATATATAAAGCCTCTTTATCTGTTAAGAATAGGTTTAAGACTAGATTAAGACCTAGGTTAACTTAGGTTAGGCCTAGGAAATTAGGAAATTTAATGTAAACAAAGCATGGTTAAGTGTAGGCCCTAATATACATAGCAGTTATAAATAGCTATATTTTTATAAAGTCACAAGTGTTTAATTATGGCATTGTGTAAGGCAAATACAAGCTACCTTAAAAGTATTTTTACTCTATTATGAAACATGTCTTTTATGAAACATGGATTTAACCCTATCTAATCTAGGCCTAGGTCTAAGAGTAAGTTATTTTATATATATGTAATATATAAATAAGGAAAGTCTAGGATTCTAAGATTCTAAGTATAGATAAATAGTGTATTATTATTTAATGTGAACATTTTGAAGCCAAAGGGGTTTTGATATAAAGGAAAACTTGTTGTAAATATTGCAATAGTTTGAAATTTATTCTTTATAAATTATATAGGCCCTATCTACTAAATTTTACTTTAAGTTTGCTATTATTTCAAACTCTCAGTTCACTAGGCCTACTAGGCCCTAACCTATATATATTCGATAATATAAACTAGTTAGGTTTAAGATAGTCATGGTAGGCTTAGTGCTAAGTGGCTAGTCTTTCCTTTGATATGCACAGGTCAACAGAAACAATTTAGTAATATAAGCTAGGATAGGGCATAGAATGACAATGTTCCAGTTTTCCACTCAATTTTTTCACTGATAAAAATGTGTCACAATAGGCCTACTTGGTAAAGTCAAAATATAGGGATCAACCTAAGAGTTTTCACACAAGATAATAATGGGAAATCCAGTAGAGTATATTCCCAAATTGGTTGCCTAGGAACAGATGGCACCACATGAACTTTGCATATTCCATGCATTGCTTGGAACTTTGCTTAGCAATTCTCCAACACTCACTTAGATTGTCTCTAAAAATTTCAGATGTCTTCTCGTAAAAAAACAAGGAATAAGCTGCTTTGGTATAGAATCAAGTAAAGCACTGGGCGAGTGGCTATTATTATGGTATAGAAGCAACAACTCATACTCACAGCCTCTTTATATTGGCTCCTCTGTGTTCAAGCATTTGAATGACCATGAAAAATCTTTGCTCCAAAAAGGCAACTCACTCAAAGTTAAAGAAGTTAAAAGCCAAGTAGAATGTGTAGTCATGCATTGTGGCTTGATTGACTTGTGTGGGAAGGCCAGTATTTCTATTAAAGATCTTGTTGAGCATGGCAATGATAACCGATGCCATACTAAATAAGCTTGATAAACAAGAGAGCCGCGCCCAACTTTTGGACGTAGCTGATTGGGACCCTGATATTGATGCTGAAGAATATGAAGAAGAAATTGCAAGTGGTGAAAGCAGCCAATCTGCCTTTAATGAGGAAGCTGAGGTGGCTAAAGCGAATCCTGGATTCAAACTAACGTCTCAATCATCATCTTCTAGCTCTACTATGTTGCGCAATGAGATGCAAAAGCTGCAATTGTACAAGAGGGCTTTTGCATCTGCTTCACATTCACAGCCAGCAAGGAAAAAGCCTCAAACTGACCATTCTTATCATCTGGGCAGCAAGAATGCTGATCATAGAAGACAAATTATTCAGTTGGCACCATCAGCATAGGGCAATAGCCATTTTCCTAGTTCACCTAGTGTAAGTCGTTATGTTTGTGCTGGTCAGGAAAATCTGCCAAGGCAAGCATCACCATCAATGCTGAGTAAGTCTGACCAAGCCACTCTTTAGGTCTTGCTTGAAACTAGGCTGCAGACTTCTCTACTAAAGAAGTTGGCCAAGTTGATTGAAGAAATGAATCAATTGCTTCAAAATCTGGGCACTTCACGGCCACGCTCTGAAGGCTTAAATCCAGACCAAATTGATTCTTTCTTTGGCACATTTGATGGCAAGCAGTGCAGTCTCTCCAGTCTAAATCAATCTAGCCCAATTTTTTTTGCTTGTGACTTTGTGTGGTATCAATTTAAATTTATCAGTATCTAAAAGACAAAATAATTGACCCTAATAAGACATTGAAGCGGGTGAAGCTGCATGATGCTGCAAAAGAGGAAATAATCACAGCACTAGACAACTTCTAGGCCACTAACTACAGCTGGCGTTTGGTGAAGAGCTCCTTAAACCAGATGTTTTGCAATCTGAAATAGATTTTATAGACTGTATGCTTGTATGATCCTAGACTTTTCAAAATGTCATCTTTTAGGTTCTTTATAGTTCTTTTGGTTGAAACACAGCCCCAGTTCTTACTAAATTTAAGTAATTTTTTATGGCTGCATAACTTTTTTATTCTTATTTTTTGTTCTTTATAACTGTGTCATGACTTGCATTGTTTGCATATTATTTCTGTTTTTAAGTTCCACTAAGCGAAAATTACAATTCCTTATTTTGTGGCTATTAATTTTGCATCATTATGGTAAAAATAATGTTAGCTAAAATTCACATTTTCAGCTCACAATTTGTGATGTCTAAGGATGAGGTTTCTGATCTGAGCTTAGTGCTTGAGTCAATTGCCAAAGATTTATTTGAAGATGAATCTATTTCTGAGGCTTCAACACACAGTAGTACTGTTAAACAATGAAATTGCTCTAATTTATGTTTCTGCTTTAATTTGCCCATGTGTGACTTTATCTCTACCTTTTTGAACAAAAGTTATACAGTTGTCTCACCAGTGGACTTTTTTGCTGAGTACCACTAGGTTTCCTTCTTGCAGATGTGACATGTTTTTCATTTCCCTAACATACATTGTCTGCTTTCATTTTTTTCTTTACTTTGATTTGCTTTATTTTTCCTATTATCAATCAACTATACTAAAAGTGAAATTTCTGTGGGATTGATTTTAGCAATGCACCATTTGATTACAACTTCTCTTGAATTGGCACATAATTATTGCCAATCTAACTGGGGGATTATTGCAAACCAGAATTGGGGTTATTGCGACTGCGAGCCTGTAATGCAATATCAAATTATTGGCTGGTGCAATATCATTTCATTTTGAGATACTGGCATACTAATTAAGCAAGCTAGCTTTTTCTATGTAAAACATGATTGTAGGTTTTTTGCTCTCTATGCAATATGTTAGCCACTGCGAAAATTTTACCATTTGCAGATAATAATAATGTCCATACATGCGCAACAGTCGGCCAAGTCGGCCGATCCGGCTGACCAATTTAACGGCCAACCAAGGAAGTCGCAAAAATGCCCACCCAAAAAATTCCTAAGTAGTACTAAGTAGCTAACGAGGCATTTTGGCTTAATAAGACAGTCATAGTTACTCCTGTCGTTTACCCAAAGTTGTGTTAAATTTGCTTTACGGTTTTTTCACATGTAAGTCGCATTTTTGGCCAAAAACTATGTCGCATTTTGTTAAAAACTAAGTCGCACGGCCGACCAAATTTTGGAGGTTGCGCATGTATGATAATGTCTAGTGCGTAGTACCATCTTAATAGTAGAAAATCGATTGCAATAACACGTACTTGCATTGTACTGCATAATGTTTCCTATGTTACTTCTTTAATGTTAACTCAATGTCTGTGTTTTGAAATTAGGATTAATATAAATTCTCACTTAACTATTTACTATATGTACTGATGTTTAGAAATTTGGGCTTTATACTTGTAGTTCTGAAGTACATTATAGTTAAATTTTGGATTAAAAAAATTACATAAATTGTAAAAATTAAAATTTCTTACAGAAAGCAAATTATGAAAATTATAATTAAATTAGTCAAAATTGAAAAATTACATTTTATTGGACTACATGCTTGGGCGCAACCTTGGGATTCACTCGGCCGTTTCTATTGGCAACACACACATGTAAGTCGCTATTGGACGGAATAGTAGTCACGTGACTGCTCTCAGCCAATAGCGACTTACATGCGTGTGTTGCCAATAGAAACATTCCCAAAGTTGCGCATGTATGTTGGACTATAATAAATTGTAAGAATTGCATAATTTTTACACAATTTTTCATCTAATTTTTTGCAATTTTGACAATTTTTGTCTACTAGTATAGTAGAGCTGTCAAAATTAGAGATTTTATTCGAGACGAGATTAGAGACGAGAAAGGCTTATAAGTCGAGAATTTCGAGATGAGACAAGACAAAGTAAATCTAAAAAATATATTTCAGAATTGCATCTTGTCTTGCTCTTATCTTGCCTTATCTTGTCTTAAATTTCTTGATAAGATCCAATTCTAAAATATATTTTTTAGATTTTCCAGAATATTTTCTTAATTCTAGTTTAAATTCTTTGCTATTTATTCATAAGAATTTATGCTTGTAGCATATAGGCCCTTGGCCCTACTATGTCTATTACTAATTTGTCAAAAGACCTGTGTAGATTGTCTTCAAGTCTGCTATGATACACCTTGCTGTAGAACTGAAATGATAACTAAAAGAGTGCATATGCAATGCAAACTCGTATATAATGATGTTCATTAAATAACTGCTCGACATTGGCTAGATTTTACCATTTGAAAATTGCCCTATCAAGCATGTTACAACAAACAGTTGTATTTATATGAAAATTTGCTCCCCTTTTTATATCTTATCACTTAAAAGCTTTTGAAAAAAGGTATTAGAAAAATTCTTGAATCTTGTCTCAAATTTCTTGACAAAATTCGAGATTTCTTGAGATGAGAAAAAATGTCGAGATCTTGTCTTGAATCTTGTCTTGTCGAGATCTTGTGACAGCTCTATAGTATAGTAGCATGCAGATTTGTTAAGTGCTATGATTTGCATTGTTCACTGGGCCTAATTATTTGTGTTTGGTATGCATAGCCTAAATAAAAAAATTGTTCCAAAGACGAAGTAGTAATTATGTATGTTTGAACTAATAAAAGTCCATTTACTGCAGACCGCAAAAATTCTAGGACCCATATCCAATTTGTCTGCAAGAAAAAGTTGTTTTGTCTGCCAGTAGACAAAAAAGCAACAGATGAAATAATCTGCACACCTCAAAATTATTAAGGGTCTTGGAAGTAGAGGGAGTGATTGACTGTCACTCTATCAAATAGTTGGCCAAAGTGTTGTATATAGGCCTATGATACCCATGCTAAAATGCATTTTACATGTAAAAACAAACTAGAATGAGAAACTATGAAAGAGATTGCCTATGGCTCATATAACAATACAATATTATTAAATAGGCCCTATATATAAAATATAATATATTGAACTATTAATATGTTTGCCTTAATAAACATAGCTCGTATATGCGCAACTGCTGGCCGAACTGGCCGATCCAGCCACCGTAAATTGTGGTAGACCAGGGGTAAGTCGCAAAAATGCCCATCCCAAAGAATATAGATACAGATATAGTACTAATTAGATGACAAGGCATTTAGCCCTTATAAAACAGTTATAGTTACTTCTGATGTTTACCCAAAATTGTGTTAATTTTGCTTTAGGGTTTTTTTCACAGGTAAGTCACATTTTTGGTCAAAAAGTAAGTTGCATGGCCAGTGTAAATCAGGGGGTTGTGCATGTATGTTAATAAAGATGACTAGCAAACAAAAGGCTAGGACCCTATTGGAATAAGTTTTCAGACACTGTGGACAGTGCATCTAGTGCGCCATGGCAATCATAAAGTGGCCTGGACGGTGCGTCATGACAATCTTCAAATCCTAAGGTGGTATGGACGATGTGTCATTCAAATCTTCAAATCCTAGGGTACCATAGCACTCTAGGTTTAGGTGATATTGTGCATGACTCCAGTCTCTATCATGTTCATTCTGATGATGCATCACTCGTTTTTGAGAGATTTAAAGAGATTGAAGAAAGTTGTGTGTTTTACCGCACTTGTGTTTTACTGCACTCTGTTCTGTACTGTACTTCTGCCCCCTTCTGTTGTAGTTGTATCTATTTCTTAATTCTTAGTCTACTCGTCTTTTGACTTACAAAGTTACATTGTTGGTCTATTCAAAGAAAAATAAATAATGTAAATAGTGTGGCAATTGCATCAGTGAGTACTTAAAATAATTACGAACACTGAAACCCTTTACTTCAATTTGGCTAATCGGTTAATACAAAATGAAGAAACTCCGTGATGAACAACACAGAGTTCACGAACAAACAAAATTGTCTTTGCCTTATCCACACACTTTTTCAGTAGTAGTTGTAGCACTTTGGCTCGGGTCGGGTTATCAAATCTGATAACTATTTAGCATGGTGTTTCGAAGAATATTTTCACATTTAAATGTCAGCATAAATAAATGTACGCGCAACCAATCAAAAAGATAATTAAACAAAGCAGAAAATTTGTTGAGACTTTTAATAGAATTTAGTTTACTTTTTTATTTCTTGCAACTGCGTTATAAGAGAACATTAAGAGCAATTAGCATTTGGCACTATGTTATAATGTTTATGAGGCAATAAAGAACATTTCTGCTGCGATCTTTCAACTACAATTTCCAATTTTACGATTAACTTGCATGCATATTCTAGATGACACAGCAATCAATACATATGATAGGAGATATGCTATACTATAGCCCATAGCAATATTATCAAAGTTATAGAAATTAGAAAAACAAGTTTTACTTACAGTTTGCTGAATTTCCACCGTGCTGCTGACTTTCTCCTGTGCATGCTTCTTATCCTTGTTCAGCAGCGCTGTATGTAGCGCGTGATGTCCTCCTTGCATCTTACCTGTGAGCTGCTGTGCATCATGGCGCATGGCGCGCGTAGCGCGCCATGCGCCATGACTGTGAGGAAAAAGAAAAAGTGCGCCGGACGCCGTCCGCGAAAATACCACTTATTCCAATAGGGGGCTAGGAGAGTTATTAGGCCCTAATTATTAATCATATATAAGTTCTTAGTTTATAGCCAACTAGAAATTTATATACAATTTTTTCAATTATTTTCATCCTCTCCTTTCCTATCTTTCTTTCTTCTCCTCTCTTTTCTTTTTTATTCTTTTTCTGTATTCCCTTGCCTTTCTTCTTCTATCTTTTCTACCTAGTAGTACAGCTAATAGCCTAGGCCTTATCTTCTTTATTTCCTTTGACCATCTCCTCTCCCCCTCCTCTGGCCCACAGTCATGCACATGCACAATGCAATGCAATGCAATGCACTAGCCTACCCACTACCCTTAGAGATTATTTATCTAGCCATTGAGGCAAAAAAGTTTGCTAACTCCTGATGTAACAGAATTATAAAATAGGTTTCTGAAACTAAAGAGTCCAGCTGTGCTATTCTAATTTTTTTATTAGGCACAGGACAGTACCTACATCATACACAACACCTATAGCTATGCCTATATCATATATATTATAAGTTCTTAGTTTAGTTTAGGTACATAGGCCTAGCATAAGATAGATTGATAGAATACTAATTTTCTAAACGAAAAGCTTTATATGATAATTAAAATATCAAAAGATGAACACTGGGTCTCATTTGAGTCATTTTTATCAAAATAAATAAATGACTATTTTTGTACTGAAAAATGAAACATCCTGTTTCCATACTGTATTTTTCGTTAAGACCAAGTTGCCTCCTAAAATTTTCCAAGAACGTATAGTACTAAGTAGTACTTGCCGTATTTGTATTGGTAATTAAAAGAATGTTTTCAAGGTTTTGATTTTAAATTTTGACTTTGAACAAATACATTATAAAACATACTTTGCCAACGTGCTCAGTTTCACCACTTAAGACACTAAAGGCTTTATTAATCGGTTTGTTTTACCACATTGCCACTTTAAGAATTGACCCTAAGTCCCCTGTGTATATTTTACCGCGGCAGCTTTTATAGTTTGGTTTGTCACACCAGTTGGCAGTTGACCAAATGCTTGCTCATCGCTCGACAGCGCCAGATATTTTTTCTGCCGAATTATTTCCCAAATAGTTCCTGCCGAATAATTACTTCGTTGAACTTCTTAAGTCCTTGGCCGCATTTAAAAAGTATTGATGGTAAAAAATAGCTGGATCGGTACAGACAGGTGCACTAGCCTCTACACAGTGGCAGATCTAGAGTTTCATTTTGGGGGGGGGGGCGGTCCAAGTTTGGGGCGCCAACACGAGTATAAGGGGCGCCTGCAATTTAAGCTAGGGGGCGCAAAAAAGTGTGTAGGGGCAAGTCAAGTGTATTTAATTCAGTTAATTATTTCCTCCATGGTGTTCTATTATTTCCATCAGGGTTTCTATCATATCCACCATGATTTTCCTCATTCCATCATAAGTCCCATCATGGATCTAATTATTTTCATCATTGATTGATAAAATTTAGGCGGAAAGCAAAATTGACTTTTATTAAATAATAGCTAGTGATCGAGTGGATATAAGCTTAAATAAAGGACCAGCTGCCTCGATGTCCATTTTTAAACCACATCTCGTACAGGGCATTCATATGTATAGATCGAGACAGGGCCGCCCACCAAGAGACAGGGGTGCCTACCAAGAGACAGGGGTGCCTACCAAGAGACAGGGGTGCCTACCAAGAGACAGGGGTGCCTACCAAGAGACAGGGGTGCCCACCAAGAGACAGGGGTGCCTACCAAGAGACAGGGGTGCCCACCAAGAGACAGGGGTGCCTACCAAGAGACAGGGGTGCCTACCAACAAGAGACAGGGGTGCCTACCAAGAGACAGGGGTGCCTACCAAGAGATAGGGGTGCCTACCAAGAGACAGGGGTTGCCTACCAAGAGACAGGGGCGTCCACCAAGAGTCGGGAGCACCCACCAAGAGACAGGGGCACCCACCAAGAGACAGGGGCACCCACCAAGAGACAGGGGCGCCAACGAAGAGACAGGGGCACCCCACGAAGAGACAGGTAAGGAGTGTTGTGCGAAGTCGAGGTATTTAGACAGATTATTTCAGCAGGGGTAATCATGGCATTTAATTATAACAATAATTTATTGCGTACTTAAAGAGTTTACATTAATGCGTGTGAGTTGCGCATTGCTCTCTTTACCCCTTGCTGCTGTGCACTTGCATATGGTGAAAAATCCACCAAAGATGACAGCTTATCACGTTCAGTTGCAACAGTTTTATTTTTTGCATTAACCTAGCTGTGGTCAGCAGCGCTAGGAACTCTCAGAGGAAGGCTTTAAAAATATGTAAGAATTCATTTCCAACTTTGAACAAGCTTCTAAAGCCGACTAACTGACTTTTCTATTCCTTGTTGTTGACGACGTACATGTAGAGTCAGTAGGGGCGGATTTATAGCTGCAGGGGGGGGCTCCGGCCGCTGCGAGCCAGAATCCAGGCACGGTGCCCGGCGTGTCCGGGATCCCTCGTCCTCCCTGTAGATAAACAGATTACCCAACTCAACCTGCGCCAGATTTGGCCGAACTGTTCGGCCAAAAGGGGCGTCTCATGGCCTTGAATGAATATCAGGGCCGCACTGCTGCCTTCGTGATTTGGCCAGCACCCCCTGCTTTGATCCCATGCCAGTCGTGGGCAGCCAGCATGCAGTCGCACCAGAAGCTTTGGCGGCACCCGACACACTTCCGGCCGGAGACACACGAAGTCGTCCGCTCCTTTGTCGGATGTGATCGAGACGGCTTTCTCTCTCTGTTTTTCCACTTTACGCCCGCGGAACTCCTGGAAGCGGGAAATGTCCAGCCACTTCGGTATTATCCTGAATGACAGCAGGGTATTCGGAGGGAAGGACACTGAAAGTTCCGGTGTGCTGCAAATGTCTATTGAGCCGCGGTACCAAAATGAAAACCATTAATGAGATCCTCAAAACTACATGTAACAGTCCCAACAGAGATATACCGTACCCCACGAAGGAAATATTGGATAATCTTTCAAAGTATTTTATTTTAACACACGGACAACTTTTTTCGTGTCTGCACGAGATTAACATTTAAATATTTTTTCATCGCCAGAAAAAGTCGTCATATACTACTTATGTACACAACACGGAGCGACATCTGAGCATGCTCGACAAAGCAGCAGAACGCATGTTGCAGACAGAGCGTGAGCGAGCGAAGAGGTTAAGTGCAACAAGTAATTAACCAGGAGAGGTACACAGATAAACTGACTTTGGAAATAAACAGTATAGAAGGAATTATTTTAAACAGGTTCCACACAACTGACCAAACCAATAAAAACTTTTCACTACTATTTTAGTAGTATACGTCAGCAAAGTTGTAACTAAAATAATTTTACTGAATTTTTCAGAATTAAATGTTTCTATATGGTCTTATGGAGCAGTCCGGGATACAGACAAATGACAGTTTAACAATGGAGACTTCACGCTGACGTACAATTTACTCAGGTAAAATCAGTAAAATTTCAATCAAAAGGTGGCACTAGAGTTAAAAGTATACACTGCAAATTTTTAAAATTCCAACAAAGCTTTCAATAATATTTAGCCACATCAAAGGATTAGGCGAGAAAACAAAGTGCAAGAATCACAATAATTGATTGGTAATTTTAACTATTGTGAAATTGAGTGAAATGCCATTGGTGCATCTGATTTTTGCAGCCAAGCGACTTAGTAGTTGGTAAGTGCCGCATGAGCAAATTGAGTCAGTATGTACTTTTATTTTAGAGAACAGAGTGCACGTGGCTTACTCGAGCAGCTAAAGCAGAAAGGACTGATCTGCACTCGAAAATCGTTCGAATTTATCTGCAAAAATGCTCCATTGACGGTGTCGGGTGTCTTCACCTTTCCGATTGAGCTGCCCGTGTAATACCTATCCAAAAGAAATTTGCAACCAAGGCAACAAACAAACAATAAACAGACAAAGTGGACAATAAAACGACTAGATAACTAACCTACTCGTACTCAAGACCGGAATTCAACAGTGTGAGATACGATCCAGGGATTGAACACTGGGCTGGACGAAATATCGCGGAATTTTATTGTTTTGTTTTTATCGTCTCCGCTTTCGTAGAGCTAATTAAGATTGTTTTGTAGGCGCAGAATTATTTATGGCAGCTAATCTGCCATTTTTTGCTTATACTAGGAGTTGGATTCCATCATCAGTGAATAACGCGGCACTGCGGCATGTTCATGCTTAGGAAGCCTCGCACCTGGCAGGTGGCGGCAGGGCAATTAGTTACCTCCAGATTGTGCAGCTGCTGTAGGCGAATCAAATTGCACAGGCCGTCGCCTGTCATTCTGCTCACGCCTGTTGGAGCGGGGGGAGCAACGTTGTGCAGGTGTTACATAAGATTTTGCAGCCACCTCACTCCCTTGCCCCAACCACCCCAACTTGTGCAGCCACCTCAATCCTTGCCCCAACCACCCCAACTTGTGCAGCTACCTCACTCCCTTGCCCCAACCACCCCAACTTGTGCAGCCACCTCAATCCTTGCCCCAACCACCCCAACTTGTGCAGCCACCTCAATCCTTGCCCCAACCACCCCAACTTGTGCAGCTACCTCTCTCCCTTGCCCCAACCACCCCAACTTGTGCAGCTACCTCAATCCTTGCCCCAACCACCCCAACTTGTGCAGCCACCTCACTCCCTTGCCCCAACCACTCCAACTTGTGCAGCTACCTCAATCCTTGCCCCAACCACCCCAACTTGTGCAACTACCTCACTCCCTTGCCCCAACCCAACTTGTGCAGCCACCTCAATCCTTGCCCCAACCACCCCAACTTGTGCAGCTACCTCACTCCCTTGCCCCAACCACCCCAACTTGTGCAGCTACCTCACTCCCTTGCCCCAACCACCCCAACTTGTGCAGCCATCCCTGTTTCATGTGTAGTTAAACACAAGCTCACTGTAGATCTCTTGCTTAAACTCCCAGAAAACAGAATTTCACTCACCAGCAATAGATAGAAAGCTAAGCGTCCGAATGTTCAGAATATGTCGTAGGGAAGTGTCGCTGAGCGAGGAACACCAGCGCAGGCACAGTACGCGCAGCCTCGGCATTGTAGACAAGTATCCAACTCCGATATCTGATATGGTTGTGCACCTGTGGGCAGGATAGAAATTTATACATTTTCGACTGTTGGCAATCATTTGAATTATTGTAGCAAGCGCGTTGTGCGCGGGCGGATCCCGGAGAGTCAGGGGCAATTTCGGCGACACGAACTGTACCGAATTTCTGACACGCTGCTTCATTGGTACAGAAAGAATCAGGACGACGTGGCGTTGAAAAATCATAAACCAGAATTCGGCGCCAAAATCTATAGCCATAAATTAAAGCTAGGCGATTCTCCCAGCTTCCTTATCTCGATCAGGGGCAGACCTGCACCTCCGAAGCTTTCAGTAGCAGTCCTGTTTTGACGATGTCATGCGGGAACTTCGTGGGAGTTACAAATTTCGAACCAAACCCTGGGATTGTACCGTATGTTTATATGGAACTTTAAAATGCGGGTTTGCAGCAAACTCTATAGAGATTCTGCGAGTATATAATGCAGAGATAATCAAAACAATATTTTGATTTAAACTGTTTGCTTTGAATTTAACTTTTCATGTAAAATTTGTGTGAACTGACCTTTACATGTAGTTTGGT
Organism: Macrostomum lignano; assembly: GCA_002269645.1. Classification (NCBI taxonomy): domain Eukaryota; kingdom Metazoa; phylum Platyhelminthes; family Macrostomidae; genus Macrostomum; species Macrostomum lignano. The sequence goes on from NIVC01001112.1 coordinate 22,825, forward strand.
GGAGTTGAGAGCCTTGAGATTATTTATTGATTTTCTCTCATCTATTTGGTCACCATGCATAGCCTATACCTCACCATAATCTAAAGAAATTGCTATCAAACTGGAACAGCGCAATTGGATCTGGAAGAAAGACTGCAATGCGACGGCTTATTGGCGAATGAACTGATTTGACTGCTTAAAATGTCTATCCGGCATCGATTTGACGCGTGTTCTTCAAATCTTCACTTATGACAGAGGTCGGCAAACTCCGGCCCGTGTGGCCCTGCGGACCGCGAAGCCTCTCTATCCGGCCCTCGGGTCCTTTGAAGCTTCACAATAGCAATGCGGACAACTCAAGGTTTGTGTCTCTGCTCAGCTCTCTTCTGTCACCTCTCTCCTCTCCTCTCTTCTCCTCTCCTCTCTTCTCCTCTCCTCTCTTCTCCTCTCCTCTCTTCTCCTCTCCTCTCCTCTCCTCTACTCTCTCCTCTCCTCTCCTCTCCTCTCCTCTCTCTCCTCTCCTCTCCTCTCCTCTCCTCTCCTCTCCTCTCCTCTCCTCTCCTCTCCTCTCCTCTCCTCTCCTCTCTCCTCTCCTCTCCTCTCCTCTCCTCTCCTCTCCTCTCTCTCCTCTCCTCTCCTCTCCTCTCTCCTCTCCTCTCCTCTCCTCTCCTCTCCTCTCCTCTCCTCTCTCTCCTCTCCTCTCCTCTCCTCTCCTCTCCTCTCCTCTCCTCTCCTCTCCTCTCTTCTCCTCTCCTCTATTCTCTCTCTCTCTCCTCTCCTCTCCTCTCCTCTCCTCTCCTCTCCTCTCCTCTCCTCTCCTCTCCTCTCCTCTCCTCTCCTCCTCTCCTCCTCTCTCTCCTCTCCTCTCCTCTCCTCTCCTCTCCTCTCCTCTCCTCTCCTCTCCTCTCCTCTCCTCTCCTCTCCTCTCCTCTCCTCTCCTCTCCTCTCCTCTCCTCTTCCTCTCTCTCCTCTCCTCTCCTCTCCTCTCCTCTCTCCTCTTCTCTCTCTCCTCTCCTCTCTCCTCTCCCCCTCCTCTCATCTCTCATCTCCCTCTCATCATCTCCCTTCTCTTCTCTCTCGTCTCCTTTATTCCCTCTCCTCCTTTCTCCTATTTCTCTTCGTAATTTCCTCTTCTTTGTCCCTTCCTCAGGCCTGCAGTATTGCGCTAGGTTCTCTATCTGCCCCTTGAGATGAAAAGTTTGCGGACCCCTGATTTATGACCTACCTGTCGAGTTGCAGCCTCTCCAACAGGCCCAGATCGCAGGCAATGCACTCTAGCGACACGTCCGTAAGCTTCTGACACCAGCTGAGATCCAGAGAGCGCAGCTGTTTCATGTGCTCAGTAATGCAGTCAACAGCATCGTCGGTGATCTTTGAGCAGCCGCTGAGTGACAGCTCCTGCAGGTGAGGCATGCTGCTAGCCAAATTAAGCACGCCCTGGTTAGTCAGCTCCCAGCAGCTGTTAAGCGTCAGCTTCGCAATAGCGGCTGCCTGCTTGCTGCTAAACAGAGTCATGGCATTGTCAGTCACATGGTAGCCCTGCAGCTCAAGGCAGGTCAGATTCGGCAACAGCTGAGTGATCGCTGCTACGCTTTCGTCCGACACGTTGATGCAATCGGTGACCGTGAGGTTGGTCAGCTTGGGCGACAGCGACGACCACAGGCCGACCTCAGACAGATCGTTGCAGCCGACCAAGCAGAGGGAGGTCAGATTAGAAAACGAATCAATCAGAGTCTCCAGTCCCTTGTCGGTGATGGTGCAATTGTGCAAAGACAGCTCGGCAACTCGCTTCTCAACACTGGCAATCTGAATTAGAAAGGTGCTCAAACAGTCGTCCGAGAAATTGACCAACTTCACAGAGTCGATGCAGCGCTGCGCGAGGCTGTCGCAGCATCGGCTGAGCAGCGGGACGTCCTCCTTCAACTGTCGGATCGGCAGGCAGAGGCGGAGCTCGCGCCAGAAAGGCAGGTCGTAGAGAACATCGCGCCATACTGAGCACACTGAGCAAACACGGCTGGCCTCGTAGGGGCTTAGGTAGCGGGCGATGAGTCTAACGAACCAAGCGGCGTGGAGCAGCTCTCCGGCTGGTATTGGCGGCCCCTTGGTGGCCAGCTTGGCCCGCATGTAGTCCCGGTAGCGAGTCCGGCGTCGCCTTGGCGTCAAGTCGATCTTCAGGCCCTGATTGAACAGGCGCTGCTTGATGGCGGCCACTGTTGCACCGCCGCCGCTGCTACCGCCTCCGCTGCTGCTGCTGCCATTGCCCGAGCGAGATATCAGAGGACTACCAGGAGTTCCTGACTGGCCATTCAGCTTGCCATCTGACGACTGATGAGTCTGTTGCTGTTGCTGCTGCTGCTGCTGCTGCTGCTGTTCAGTTGAATTGTTGGCGCTGGTGGCGCTTTTGCTGCTACCACTGATGCGCAGATTGCGGATGTTGTGCGAGAAGTCCACGCAGGCGCGTGCAAACGAGGCCATGTCCATGGTTGAATTTTCGACTGTCTTCTTGGCTGCTTCTCGACTTCTTTTGGCGGGGAATTTTTAAGAAAACTTTACTACGCAAGCTGACTCTGACTGAGAACTGAGAACCAGCTAACTCGGTAGAGAAGGCGATATTGTTCAGTAATGCTAGCGCAGAAGCAGAAGACGGGAGCAGCCTACAAGGCTGTAAGGTGGGGGTTGGATAGACAGAGGCGGGCAAAAAAAGGAAGGGGTGAGAAAGTTAGACTAGAAAAAAGAAGCTCTGCGGTGGGCTGCTGGGCTAAGGAGGGCAGCATAGATGGCGGGATGAAGCGGCTTGAGTGAGTCGACTTAGCAAGAGAGTGCGGCGCTGGCAATGATGAAGGGATGCTGGGCCTGGGGTGGGGGTGAGCTCTGCTGAGGAGCAGGGAAGAGCGAGAAAGAGGAAGGGAGAGACACGCTGACCAAACCAGACTTAGGCCTTTTGTGGAGGCTGTTGGAGTGTGGCTTTGGCGATGACGGAGGCTGCAGGATGAGTGTGGGCGTTGGGGAGAGGGGGTTGACGCCATATATGCGTATCTCAGTTCTCCCCCTCTCCCTTCGAACCCTCCAACCCTTCCGTTCAATCCGAGATTTCCTAACCCGAGATGCAGTGAAAACGGACGGAGGGGCTGCCCGACTGACTAAGGGGGAGGCTGGACCTCCCATTCCCTGCCTGTCCCTCTCAGTCGGGTTGGGCGACTAAAAATTGATATTTTATAGAATGCGCCGACTAAGGCCTTGTGTTGTTGAGCTACGAAGAAGGAGAGGGAGGAGAGGAGAGAGAGAGAGAAGGAATGCTTTTCTATCCTCTATCGCATTCGTCAGTACACTAGAAAAAATAGACAGCATTGGGAGGGACATGCAGCGCAGATAAATACAGGAGAGGCGACTAATACCAGGATTAGGGAGCGAGAGAGAAGGGGAAGAGGGGATGAGGGGAAGAGCAATAGGGAAGGCGAAGGACACTGTACAGTGGGGAAACCTACTTTAGCGCAGATAGATGTTCCAGCTCCGCAATCTTTTCCTTCCCTTTCTGTGTTCTCTCCCTCACACACACAGCTGCCTCGCAGTGCTACCACATGTATTAAGCATATAATATAGCTAGGACCAACCTCAGCAGGTTAACAAGGTCGGCAGGTGGGCAGGAGTAGGCAAGGCAAATGTCTTTTTGTGTCCACAGCCTTCAACCACCAGTGCGGGCCGTGCACAAGAAAACCCTACAGCAGAAGGCCGGACGTGCCCTCTGGCATCGGGGTGGCTGGCAGACTGAAGTCACGGCATGCGGGGGAAGAGAGGGAAGAGAAACAGGCCGAGACAAGCGTGGACAAAAAATAGTAATAGGCGACAGAGACCGATTGAGGGGCTTAAGCCAGTTGGGAGACAGAATCGGGTTAATGAAGGCTGAGAAAGTTTTTCAACTGCAAAGAACCAACTCTTTAGTAGATTTAGTACAGGCTAGAATTTTCTCAAGTTTAGTATTTTTTCCATTGAGAGAATATGCAAATTAATAATGTATTCAACATTTATCGCACGATCTCCAGTCTTTTGATGAAACTGCTTTCAACTTTTTTCGTCTCAGTCTAGTTCGCCTAAGTTAGTCTCTGTCCGAAGTAATTTGCATGAAATTGATCTTGTGTTGAGAGATATGACATGCAAATGTGTATGTGTATCTGAGGTCTTAAAGATCCATTGTTCGAAGTTGAGTCATGCGAAGGACATGAAAACATCATAAAAACATCATGGGAACGGAGAGCAGAGGAGAGGAGGAGATAAAGGAGAGAAGAGGATAGAAGATGAGAGGAGAGGAGAGGATAGGATAGGAGAGGAGAGGAGAGGAGAGGAGAGGAGAGGAGAGGAGAGGAGAGGAGAGGAGAGGAGAGGAGAGGAGAGTAGAGGAGAGGAGAGGAGAGGAGAGGAGAGGATAGGATAGGAGAGGAGAGGAGAGGAGAGGAGAGGAGAGGAGAGGAGAGGAGAGGATAGGATAGGAGAGGAGAGGAGAGGAGAGGAGAGGAGAGGAGAGGAGAGGAGAGGATAGGATAGGAGAGGAGAGGAGAGGAGAGGAGAGGAGAGGAGAGGAGAGGAGAGGAGAGGAGAGGAGAGGAGAGGAGAGGAGAGGAGAGGAGAGGAGAGGAGAGGAGAGGAGAGGAGAGGAGAGGAGAGGAGAGGAGAGGAGAGGAGAGGAGAGGAGAGGAGAGGAGAGGAGAGGAGAGGAGAGGAGAGGAGAGGAGAGGAGACTACAGGAGAGAAAATTAGAGGACAGGAGAGGAGAGGAGAGAGAAGGAAATCTATTCTAGAAGAGCGAATAGAGCGGAATGCATTGAATTATGAGAGTGTGTTGGACCACATCAGGGTAGCGTTGGGATGAGCCTGAGCTCAAAGACCTGACGTCTCAGTAGCAAGAACAAACTAGAAAATGCACTCAGCGCATGCTTACAAAGATAATTGTTATCATTACGAGTCACCCCATTGCCGAAACACGAGCGTATTGCCCTCAATGCTATCATTTCCGACAGAGATGGACCATAAAAAAACGAACGAACTCAGCTACAGGTTGGCCAGCATGACTACTAGCTGATAATTAACTCGTAATGGGCAGTACGTTTTATGAGCTGGCTAGTTTTCTTTTACCACATCCGACACTGCACCAAAATTACTCTCTTAGGAGGACGACAGATCGGATAGACTAAAGATACTCACTGCAGCCAGACAGAGAGACAAAGGCAAAAGTAGGAAGGAAGCAGACTTGTTCAATAGAAACTTCACAGGTTTTTAAACTTAGACTATATAGAGAAATTCAATAGCTGGTGTTATCTATAGAGAGCTTCTCGTTAGCTGCGAAATCTTTGATCGATATACTCGTAGCTACTATCCTTAGATGACCTTCTTACCAACAAAGTACAGTGTATCATGTCATGGTCGAAATTCGGAAACGCACTTCTTGAACGTGTTCTACGTTGCATAGCTCTAGACTTAAATCTTGATTTTTAACACCAGTTAAAATGTTTATCGTCATGTTTAGGTCGAAACGACACTAACTCCTCTACTTAGTTAGTTAGTGCTACTTTAGTTAGTAGAATATCCAGATTATTTATATGATTATTAACAAAAAAAGTGACAAAATTGGATTAGCACGTGACATTACTGCAGGTCTAAACAGTTTTGTTATTTTTGTCATATGCATTTCGGTTGATTTACTCCAAATTTTGGGAAACAAAAAATAAAATTTAATTAAGCCTGTAACCGCGTTTTTCAGCAAGATTCTTTTTGTTTTTGTTGTTAAAAAGCCGCTGCAGAAGTCACGTGTTCTGCTTAACTATTAATTAAACAAATTGAATTTGCTGGCCTACTCTCGTAGGAGCGAAGCTCAGATTGAAAATCCCTTTCTGGGACAAACAAATGAACTGTATATGCTACATACAAAAATTATTCTATTTAATTAAATTTTTCAATTAGAATGAATCGTGGAAAATGTGGAAATTCCAAACGTCTCATATATTGATAAAATACACTTTTATTCTAAATTGTCAATCGATATGGCCAAATGAATCTGTGAATGAAGCAACATAAAAAGGATAAAAACACATGCATTATGTATGTAGCTAATTGAATTTTTAACTCAACTCAAGAGAGCGCCATCAATGTGAGAACGTATTTGACTTGCGAATCTTTAATAGTGACCAATAACTGAACGCTATATTATCATTTTGGCACTGCAGCAACTAAGAACAGACATTATTTTGTACTTTACATCCAAACCAGAGGTAAAAGCATCACAAAGCATCCCCAGGATAAAAACTTTTTGGGGCAGACAAGCAAGTAAAATTAGCAGAATTAATTACGTTTTACCTGTAAAACTTCTTAACCTATTATTATCATCTATTATCTCTGAGTGTTACAACTTTCACTCTCTATGCAGTATATTAACACATTCTCGGGATTTGCTGCAGCAGCACTTGTTGTTGCATTTCCATAGTAAATGTTTGGTAGCAAACACTCGGTTCGCAAGTGGCTACGCTCTCCCTCTACACACATGCCGACTAAAAACGCCCTCTATAAAGCCCTAAACAAATTAAACAAATTGAAGTTGCTGGCCTACTCTCGTAGGAGCGAAGCTCAGATTGAAAATCCCTTTCTGGGACAAACAAATGAACTGTATATGCCACATACAAAAATCATTTTATTTAATTAAATTTTTCAATTAGAATGAATCGCTGTTATTAAAAAAAACTGCCGGGTTTTACACAAAAATAGATTAACAAATCGCAAGAAGAATTTTTAATGGCTTGTCGCAGATTTTAATCATGTAAAGATGGCCGTTTTAATTCGCTCGTTTACATCCAAATGCAATTCAGAAATCGGGAGGGCCTCATCAAAATGTTTGTTTTCTCCATCGAATGAGCGATGTGTAAAGAAGAGATTTCCAGGTCCAACAGTGGGAATGCGTCAGGGAGACCGCGGTTTCCAAAAGCCGCGACAGATCCTTCAAGCATTGGAAGCATTCAAAGTACACCTTTTTGCGCTCGATTTTGTGAAATCTGCGTTAAATTTGGTGCGAATTCGCCCAAATAGAACGCAGCTTAGACCAAATTGGTTGCTGCATGGTTTTCTGCGCATGTCTATGGCAAACCATGTCTTTCGGCTTGGCTCGAATTGTCGCTGCGTGTGTCGTACCAAATTGAACGCAGTTGACACAATGACAATGGCAATTTCCTCGCTGGACCCACTAGAAGATGGTGAAGATCCGAAAGGTACATGTACGTGGGTTCAAAGATTCAAAGTGCATGCACTGCAAACTTTACTACTTTAAGTAGGAAAAGCAGAAAGACGCATTTCTGGCGCTTATTGGCAAGCGAATGTTCAGCCCATCCAGACGATATCGATATTGAGAAGTAGTCTTATACAATTACCTGAAGACCTTGCTGAGTGAAGAGCCAAAATAACATAAATCTGTAATCGCCTACCGATACGAGTTTCACAGCATGAGGCAGGAGCCCAACGAGGATTCGCACTTTGTCGTACAATCATAGACTGAAGCAACTGGCCGACGACTGCCAGTTCAACGACATCGTCAAGGACCGTCTTCGTGACCAGTTTATATTTGGACTTTCGAACAAAGATATCCTACGCAAGCTATTGGCCGAGAAACTCGATCGCGGAACTAACTTGGGGCAAAGGTTACCGCTGTTGCATCAGCGTGCGAATCTGTGTGCAAAAGAGGTGGAAAGACATGGCGGACTCAGGCGTATTACAGATGCGCCAGTCGATCAGGGGTAAATCGACCCCGTTACCAGAATTCGGCAATTGAGAGTAGCCTGAAAAGGCCTCCCGTTGAGGGAAAACAGATATCTTGCTTCTGCTGTGGAAAGCAAAGACATGTGAAGAGTGAATTTCGACTGCACAAGCTGCTCAAGTTTGAATATTGCGGAAAAGTGAGACATCTCAAAGCCCTCTGTAAAACACTATAACCTCGCACTCTACTTTTCATATGCGTATGCATGAAGCTTTAACGGTGAATTTGATTGTCTTGTAAAAGTAGGAATGACTATTTTTGTGCATCGATCAGGGGTGTACAGGGGAACATGCCCCCCCCCCCAAGTAAAAGCTATGGGGGACATGCCATTGTTTTGTCCCCCGGCCCCCCACCCCACCTTGTGACCCATTATGGAAATCAATAATTTTGCTTCAGGGCGACAAAATATAGCGCCTGCGGCCACCAAAATGACTGCCTGCGGCGCCAAAATGAGTGCCTGCGGCGCTAAAATGAGTGCCTGCGGCACCAAAATGAGTGCCTGCGGCGCTAAAATGACTGCCTGTGGCGCTAAAATGAGTGCCTGCGGCACCAAAATGAGTGCCTGCGGCGCTAAAATGAGTGCCTGCGGTGCCAAAAGTAATACCTGCGGCGGCGCAAAAGTAATGCCGCGGCGCCAAAATGAGTGACTGCGGCACCAAAATGACTGCCTGCGGCACCAAAATGAGTGCCTGCGGCACCAAAATGAGTGCCTGCGGCGCTAAAATGAGTGCCTGCGGCGCTAAAATGAGTGCCTGCGGCGCTAAAATGAGTGCCTGCGGCACCAAAATGAGTGCCTGCGGCGCCAAAATGAGTGCCTGCGGCGCTAAAATGAGTGCCTGCGGCACCAAAATGAGTGCCTGCGGCGCTAAAATGACTGCCTGTGCGCTAAAATGAGTGCCTGCGGCGCCAAAATGAAATGCCTGCGGCGCCAAAATGACTGCCGGCCGCGCTAAAATGAGCGCTGTCAACACCGATTCTGAAAATTATGTACATTTAGGAATTTAGTCATTTACATGTGCATGTAGAAACTCTTGGCTTTGTCCCCCACCATAAATCCATGGCGACCCCCTGGCATCTATCATGCATCACTTTGAAGATCAGGTCATCATAGCCAATTTACACGGTTTTGCGAGTCTGTAGAATCTGCACAAAAGTTTTGATAATCTCGGAATAGCAAAACCAGAATTTCGTGCAGACTGCATGACATGCATTTCCTTGTTCGCTGGAACAGACCAACAGAAACTAATTGAAATGGGTGTCAGCTGTGGTTTCGCGGGACACTCAGTCTGTTCTATCATACCAGCTGACCAATCAAACTTCATCAGTCGTCTTGAGTTCTAGGTAGCCAGCTGTATATTAAATCGCATCCGTCATTCTTCGCTAGAAAATGAGCTGTAAGGTACACAGATAAACCTTGAATATTGTTTTAATGACGACTTCCTGCTTAACAACTATCATCATTCTGCAGTCGCTGATTGCAGCTTCTGTGCTTGGCAGTCGTCAACTGGCCCATCGCTACATGGGCTGCTACATTGAAAGTGTGCCACAGATCGCGATCTCGTCGGATTGAAAGGACTTCTTCAAGTTGGTCATACAAGGTGAGCAGTCCGCGCGAAGGCCTGACCTCCTTAGCTG
>NIVC01001112.1:32883-145383 GCA_002269645.1 Macrostomum lignano
AACTTGTGCAGCCACCTGCAATCCTTGCCCAACCACCCCAACTTGTGCAGCTACCTCACTCCGTTGCCCAACCACCCCAACTTGTGCAGCCACCTCAATCCTTGCCCCAACACCACCCAACTTGTGCAGCCACCTCAATCCGCTTGCCCCAACCACCCAACTTGTGCAGCCACCTCAATCCTTGCCCCAACCACCCCAACTTGTGCAGCCACCTCAATCCTTGCCCAACCACCCCAACTTGTGCAGCTACCTCTCCCTTGCCCCAACCACCCCAACTTGTGCAGCTACCTCAATCCTTGCCCCAACCACCCCAACTTGTGCAGCCACCTCACTCCCTTGCCCCAACCACCCAACTTGTGCAGCTACCTCAATCCTTGCCCCAACCACCCAACTTGTGCAACTACCTCACTCCCTTGCCCCAACCAGCCACCAATCCTTGCCCCAACCACCAACTTGTGCAGCTACCTCACTCCCTTGCCCCAACCACCCCAACTTGTGCAGCCATCCTGTTTCATGTGTAGTTAAACACAAGCTCACTGTAGATCTCTTGCTTAAACTCCCAGAAAACAGAATTTCACTCACCAGCAATAGATAGAAAGCTAAGCGTCCGAATGTTCAGAATATGTCGTAGGGAAGTGTCGCTGAGCGAGGAACACCAGCGCAGGCACAGTACGCGCAGCCTCGGCATTGTAGACAAGTATCCAACTCCGATATCTGATATGGTTGTGCACCTGTGGGCAGGATAGAAATTTATACATTTTCGACTGTTGGCAATCATTTGAATTATTGTAGCAAGCGCGTTGTGCGCGGGCGGATCCCGGAGAGTCAGGGGCAATTTCGGCGACACGAACTGTACCGAATTTCTGACACGCTGCTTCATTGGTACAGAAAGAATCAGGACGACGTGGCGTTGAAAATCATAAACCAGAATTCGGCGCCAAAATCTATAGCCATAAATTAAAGCTAGGCGATTCTCCCAGCTTCCTTATCTCGATCAGGGGCAGACCTGCACCTCCGAAGCTTTCAGTAGCAGTCCTGTTTTGACGATGTCATGCGGGAACTTCGTGGGAGTTACAAATTTCGAACCAAACCCTGGATTGTACCGTATGTTTATATGGAACTTTAAAATGCGGGTTTGCAGCAAACTCTATAGAGATTCTGCGAGTATATAATGCAGAGATAATCAAAACAATATTTTGATTTAAACTGTTTGCTTTGAATTTAACTTTTCATGTAAAATTTGTGTGAACTGACCTTTTACATGTAGTTTGGTGGAGTTGAGAGCCTTGAGATTATTTATTGATTTTCTCTCATCTATTTGGTCACCATGCATAGCCTATACCTCACCATAATCTAAAGAAATTGCTATCAAACTGGAACAGCGCAATTGGATCTGGAAGAAAGACTGCAATGCGACGGCTTATTGGCGAATGAACTGATTTGACTGCTTAAAATGTCTATCCGGCATCGATTTGACGCGTGTTCTTCAAATCTTCACTTATGACAGAGGTCGGCAAACTCCGGCCCGTGTGGCCCTGCGGACCGCGAAGCCTCTCTATCCGGCCCTCGGGTCCTTTTGAAGCTTCACAATAGCAATGCGGACAACTCAAGGTTTGTGTCTCTGCTCAGCTCTCTTCTGTCACCTCTCTCCTCTCCTCTCTTCTCCTCTCTCTTCTCCTCTCCTCTCTTCTCCTCTCCTCTCTTCTCTCTCCTCTCCTCTCCTCTACTCTCTCCTCTCCTCTCCTCTCCTCTCCTCTCTCTTCCCTCTCCTCTCCTCTCCTCTCCTCTCCTCTCCTCTCCTCTCCTCTCCTCTCCTCTCCTCTCTCTCCTCTCCTCTCTCTCCTCTCCTCTCCTCTCCTCTCCTCTCCTCTCCTCTCCTCTCCTCTCCTCTCTCTCTCCTCTCCTCTCCTCTCCTCTCCTCTCCTCTCCTCTCTTCTCCTCTCCTCTCCTCTCCTCTCCTCTCCTCTCCTCTCCTCTCCTCTCCTCTCTTCTCCTCTCCTCTATTCTCCTCTCCTTCCTCTCCTCTCCTCTCCTCTCCCTCTCTCTCCTCTCCTCTCCTCTCCTCTCTCTCCCTCTCCTCTCCTCTCTTCTCCTCTCCTCTCCCTCCTCTCCTCTCCTCTCCTCTCCTCTCCTCTCCTCTCCTCTCTCTCTCTCCTCTCCTCTCCTCTCCTCTCTCTCCTCTCCTCTCCTTTCCTCTCTCTCTCTCCTCTCCTCTCCTCTCCTCTCTCCTCTTCTCTCCTCTCCTCTCCTCTCTCCTCTCCTCTCCTCTCTCCTCTTCTCTCCTCTCCTCTCTCCTCTCCTCTCCTCTCTCCCCTCCTCTCATCTCTCATCTCCCTCTCATCATCTCCCTTCTCTTCTCTCTCGTCTCCTTTATTCCCTCTCCTCCTTTCTCCTATTTCTCTTCGTAATTTCCTCTTCTTTGTCCCTTCCTCAGGCCTGCAGTATTGCGCTAGGTTCTCTATCTGCCCCTTGAGATGAAAAGTTTGCGGACCCCTGATTTATGACCTACCTGTCGAGTTGCAGCCTCTCAACAGGCCCAGATCGCAGGCAATGCACTCTAGCGACACGTCCGTAAGCTTCTGACACCAGCTGAGATCCAGAGAGCGCAGCTGTTTCATGTGCTCAGTAATGCAGTCAACAGCATCGTCGGTGATCTTTGAGCAGCCGCTGAGTGACAGCTCCTGCAGGTGAGGCATGCTGCTAGCCAAATTAAGCACGCCCTGGTTAGTCAGCTCCCAGCAGCTGTTAAGCGTCAGCTTCGCAATAGCGGCTGCCTGCTTGCTGCTAAACAGAGTCATGGCATTGTCAGTCACATGGTAGCCCTGCAGCTCAAGGCAGGTCAGATTCGGCAACAGCTGAGTGATCGCTGCTACGCTTTCGTCCGACACGTTGATGCAATCGGTGACCGTGAGGTTGGTCAGCTTGGGCGACAGCGACGACCACAGGCCGACCTCAGACAGATCGTTGCAGCCGACCAAGCAGAGGGAGGTCAGATTAGAAAACGAATCAATCAGAGTCTCCAGTCCCTTGTCGGTGATGGTGCAATTGTGCAAAGACAGCTCGGCAACTCGCTTCTCAACACTGGCAATCTGAATTAGAAAGGTGCTCAAACAGTCGTCCGAGAAATTGACCAACTTCACAGAGTCGATGCAGCGCTGCGCGAGGCTGTCGCAGCATCGGCTGAGCAGCGGGACGTCCTCCTTCAACTGTCGGATCGGCAGGCAGAGGCGGAGCTCGCGCCAGAAAGGCAGGTCGTAGAGAACATCGCGCCATACTGAGCACACTGAGCAAACACGGCTGGCCTCGTAGGGGCTTAGGTAGCGGGCGATGAGTCTAACGAACCAAGCGGCGTGGAGCAGCTCTCCGGCTGGTATTGGCGGCCCCTTGGTGGCCAGCTTGGCCCGCATGTAGTCCGGTAGCGAGTCCGGCGTCGCCTTGGCGTCAAGTCGATCTTCAGGCCCTGATTGAACAGGCGCTGCTTGATGGCGGCCACTGTTGCACCGCCGCCGCTGCTACCGCCTCCGCTGCTGCTGCTGCCATTGCCCGAGCGAGATATCAGAGGACTACCAGGAGTTCCTGACTGGCCATTCAGCTTGCCATCTGACGACTGATGAGTCTGTTGCTGTTGCTGCTGCTGCTGCTGCTGCTGCTGTTCAGTTGAATTGTTGGCGCTGGTGGCGCTTTTGCTGCTACCACTGATGCGCAGATTGCGGATGTTGTGCGAGAAGTCCACGCAGGCGCGTGCAAACGAGGCCATGTCCATGGTTGAATTTTCGACTGTCTTCTTGGCTGCTTCTCGACTTCTTTTGGCGGGGAATTTTTAAGAAAACTTTACTACGCAAGCTGACTCTGACTGAGAACTGAGAACCAGCTAACTCGGTAGAGAAGGCGATATTGTTCAGTAATGCTAGCGCAGAAGCAGAAGACGGGAGCAGCCTACAAGGCTGTAAGGTGGGGTTGGATAGACAGAGGCGGGCAAAAAAAGGAAGGGGTGAGAAAGTTAGACTAGAAAAAAGAAGCTCTGCGGTGGGCTGCTGGGCTAAGGAGGGCAGCATAGATGGCGGGATGAAGCGGCTTGAGTGAGTCGACTTAGCAAGAGAGTGCGGCGCTGGCAATGATGAAGGGATGCTGGCCTGGGTGGGGGTGAGCTCTGCTGAGGAGCAGGGAAGAGCGAGAAAGAGGAAGGGAGAGACACGCTGACCAAACCAGACTTAGGCCTTTTGTGGAGGCTGTTGGAGTGTGGCTTTGGCGATGACGGAGGCTGCAGGATGAGTGTGGGCGTTGGGGAGAGGGGGTTGACGCCATATATGCGTATCTCAGTTCTCCCCTCTCCCTTCGAACCCTCCAACCCTTCCGTTCAATCCGAGATTTCCTAACCCGAGATGCAGTGAAAACGGACGGAGGGGCTGCCCGACTGACTAAGGGGGAGGCTGGACCTCCCATTCCCTGCCTGTCCCTCTCAGTCGGGTTGGGCGACTAAAAATTGATATTTTATAGAATGCGCCGACTAAGGCCTTGTGTTGTTGAGCTACGAAGAAGGAGAGGGAGGAGAGGAGAGAGAGAGAGAAGGAATGCTTTTCTATCCTCTATCGCATTCGTCAGTACACTAGAAAAAATAGACAGCATTGGGAGGGACATGCAGCGCAGATAAATACAGGAGAGGCGACTAATACCAGGATTAGGGAGCGAGAGAGAAGGGGAAGAGGGGATGAGGGGAAGAGCAATAGGGAAGGCGAAGGACACTGTACAGTGGGGAAACCTACTTTAGCGCAGATAGATGTTCCAGCTCCGCAATCTTTTCCTTCCCTTTCTGTGTTCTCTCCCTCACACACACAGCTGCCTCGCAGTGCTACCACATGTATTAAGCATATAATATAGCTAGGACCAACCTCAGCAGGTTAACAAGGTCGGCAGGTGGGCAGGAGTAGGCAAGGCAAATGTCTTTTTGTGTCCACAGCCTTCAACCACCAGTGCGGGCCGTGCACAAGAAAACCCTACAGCAGAAGGCCGGACGTGCCCTCTGGCATCGGGGTGGCTGGCAGACTGAAGTCACGGCATGCGGGGGAAGAGAGGGAAGAGAAACAGGCCGAGACAAGCGTGGACAAAAAATAGTAATAGGCGACAGAGACCGATTGAGGGGCTTAAGCCAGTTGGGAGACAGAATCGGGTTAATGAAGGCTGAGAAAGTTTTTCAACTGCAAAGAACCAACTCTTTAGTAGATTTAGTACAGGCTAGAATTTTCTCAAGTTTAGTATTTTTTCCATTGAGAGAATATGCAAATTAATAATGTATTCAACATTTATCGCACGATCTCCAGTCTTTTGATGAAACTGCTTTCAACTTTTTTCGTCTCAGTCTAGTTCGCCTAAGTTAGTCTCTGTCCGAAGTAATTTGCATGAAATTGATCTTGTGTTGAGAGATATGACATGCAAATGTGTATGTGTATCTGAGGTCTTAAAGATCCATTGTTCGAAGTTGAGTCATGCGAAGGACATGAAAACATCATAAAAACATCATGGGAACGGAGAGCAGAGGAGAGGAGGAGATAAAGGAGAGAAGAGGATAGAAGATGAGAGGAGAGGAGAGGATAGGATAGGAGAGGAGAGGAGAGGAGAGGAGAGGAGAGGAGAGGAGAGGAGAGGAGAGGAGAGGAGAGGAGAGGAGAGTAGAGGAGAGGAGAGGAGAGGAGAGGAGAGGATAGGATAGGAGAGGAGAGGAGAGGAGAGGAGAGGAGAGGAGAGGAGAGGAGAGGATAGGATAGGAGAGGAGAGGAGAGGAGAGGAGAGGAGAGGAGAGGAGAGGAGAGGATAGGATAGGAGAGGAGAGGAGAGGAGAGGAGAGGAGAGGAGAGGAGAGGAGAGGAGAGGAGAGGAGAGGAGAGGAGAGGAGAGGAGAGGAGAGGAGAGGAGAGGAGAGGAGAGGAGAGGAGAGGAGAGGAGAGGAGAGGAGAGGAGAGGAGAGGAGAGGAGAGGAGAGGAGAGGAGAGGAGAGAGGAGAGGAGAGGAGAGGAGACTACAGGAGAGAAAATTAGAGGACAGGAGAGGAGAGGAGAGAGAAGGAAATCTATTCTAGAAGAGCGAATAGAGCGGAATGCATTGAATTATGAGAGTGTGTTGGACCACATCAGGGTAGCGTTGGGATGAGCCTGAGCTCAAAGACCTGACGTCTCAGTAGCAAGAACAAACTAGAAAATGCACTCAGCGCATGCTTACAAAGATAATTGTTATCATTACGAGTCACCCCATTGCCGAAACACGAGCGTATTGCCCTCAATGCTATCATTTCCGACAGAGATGGACCATAAAAAAACGAACGAACTCAGCTACAGGTTGGCCAGCATGACTACTAGCTGATAATTAACTCGTAATGGGCAGTACGTTTTATGAGCTGGCTAGTTTTCTTTTACCACATCCGACACTGCACCAAAATTACTCTCTTAGGAGGACGACAGATCGGATAGACTAAAGATACTCACTGCAGCCAGACAGAGAGACAAAGGCAAAAGTAGGAAGGAAGCAGACTTGTTCAATAGAAACTTCACAGGTTTTTAAACTTAGACTATATAGAGAAATTCAATAGCTGGTGTTATCTATAGAGAGCTTCTCGTTAGCTGCGAAATCTTTGATCGATATACTCGTAGCTACTATCCTTAGATGACCTTCTTACCAACAAAGTACAGTGTATCATGTCATGGTCGAAATTCGGAAACGCACTTCTTGAACGTGTTCTACGTTGCATAGCTCTAGACTTAAATCTTGATTTTTAACACCAGTTAAAATGTTTATCGTCATGTTTAGGTCGAAACGACACTAACTCCTCTACTTAGTTAGTTAGTGCTACTTTAGTTAGTAGAATATCCAGATTATTTATATGATTATTAACAAAAAAAGTGACAAAATTGGATTAGCACGTGACATTACTGCAGGTCTAAACAGTTTTGTTATTTTTGTCATATGCATTTCGGTTGATTTACTCCAAATTTTGGGAAACAAAAAATAAAATTTAATTAAGCCTGTAACCGCGTTTTTCAGCAAGATTCTTTTTGTTTTTGTTGTTAAAAAGCCGCTGCAGAAGTCACGTGTTCTGCTTAACTATTAATTAAACAAATTGAATTTGCTGGCCTACTCTCGTAGGAGCGAAGCTCAGATTGAAAATCCCTTTCTGGGACAAACAAATGAACTGTATATGCTACATACAAAAATTATTCTATTTAATTAAATTTTTCAATTAGAATGAATCGTGGAAAATGTGGAAATTCCAAACGTCTCATATATTGATAAAATACACTTTTATTCTAAATTGTCAATCGATATGGCCAAATGAATCTGTGAATGAAGCAACATAAAAAGGATAAAAACACATGCATTATGTATGTAGCTAATTGAATTTTTAACTCAACTCAAGAGAGCGCCATCAATGTGAGAACGTATTTGACTTGCGAATCTTTAATAGTGACCAATAACTGAACGCTATATTATCATTTTGGCACTGCAGCAACTAAGAACAGACATTATTTTGTACTTTACATCCAAACCAGAGGTAAAAGCATCACAAAGCATCCCCAGGATAAAAACTTTTTGGGGCAGACAAGCAAGTAAAATTAGCAGAATTAATTACGTTTTACCTGTAAAACTTCTTAACCTATTATTATCATCTATTATCTCTGAGTGTTACAACTTTCACTCTCTATGCAGTATATTAACACATTCTCGGGATTTGCTGCAGCAGCACTTGTTGTTGCATTTCCATAGTAAATGTTTGGTAGCAAACACTCGGTTCGCAAGTGGCTACGCTCTCCCTCTACACACATGCCGACTAAAAACGCCCTCTATAAAGCCCTAAACAAATTAAACAAATTGAAGTTGCTGGCCTACTCTCGTAGGAGCGAAGCTCAGATTGAAAATCCCTTTCTGGGACAAACAAATGAACTGTATATGCCACATACAAAAATCATTTTATTTAATTAAATTTTTCAATTAGAATGAATCGCTGTTATTAAAAAAAACTGCCGGGTTTTACACAAAAATAGATTAACAAATCGCAAGAAGAATTTTTAATGGCTTGTCGCAGATTTTAATCATGTAAAGATGGCCGTTTTAATTCGCTCGTTTACATCCAAATGCAATTCAGAAATCGGGAGGGCCTCATCAAAATGTTTGTTTTCTCCATCGAATGAGCGATGTGTAAAGAAGAGATTTCCAGGTCCAACAGTGGGAATGCGTCAGGGAGACCGCGGTTTCCAAAAGCCGCGACAGATCCTTCAAGCATTGGAAGCATTCAAAGTACACCTTTTTGCGCTCGATTTTGTGAAATCTGCGTTAAATTTGGTGCGAATTCGCCCAAATAGAACGCAGCTTAGACCAAATTGGTTGCTGCATGGTTTTCTGCGCATGTCTATGGCAAACCATGTCTTTCGGCTTGGCTCGAATTGTCGCTGCGTGTGTCGTACCAAATTGAACGCAGTTGACACAATGACAATGGCAATTTCCTCGCTGGACCCACTAGAAGATGGTGAAGATCCGAAAGGTACATGTACGTGGGTTCAAAGATTCAAAGTGCATGCACTGCAAACTTTACTACTTTAAGTAGGAAAAGCAGAAAGACGCATTTCTGGCGCTTATTGGCAAGCGAATGTTCAGCCCATCCAGACGATATCGATATTGAGAAGTAGTCTTATACAATTACCTGAAGACCTTGCTGAGTGAAGAGCCAAAATAACATAAATCTGTAATCGCCTACCGATACGAGTTTCACAGCATGAGGCAGGAGCCCAACGAGGATTCGCACTTTGTCGTACAATCATAGACTGAAGCAACTGGCCGACGACTGCCAGTTCAACGACATCGTCAAGGACCGTCTTCGTGACCAGTTTATATTTGGACTTTCGAACAAAGATATCCTACGCAAGCTATTGGCCGAGAAACTCGATCGCGGAACTAACTTGGGGCAAAGGTTACCGCTGTTGCATCAGCGTGCGAATCTGTGTGCAAAAGAGGTGGGAAAGACATGGCGGACTCAGGCGTATTACAGATGCGCCAGTCGATCAGGGGTAAATCGACCCCGTTACCAGAATTCGGCAATTGAGAGTAGCCTGAAAAGGCCTCCCGTTGAGGGAAAACAGATATCTTGCTTCTGCTGTGGAAAGCAAAGACATGTGAAGAGTGAATTTCGACTGCACAAGCTGCTCAAGTTTGAATATTGCGGAAAAGTGAGACATCTCAAAGCCCTCTGTAAAACACTATAACCTCGCACTCTACTTTTCATATGCGTATGCATGAAGCTTTAACGGTGAATTTGATTGTCTTGTAAAAGTAGGAATGACTATTTTTGTGCATCGATCAGGGGTGTACAGGGGGAACATGCCCCCCCCCCAAGTAAAAGCTATGGGGGACATGCCATTGTTTTGTCCCCGGCCCCCACCCCACCTTGTGACCCATTATGGAAATCAATAATTTTGCTTCAGGGCGACAAAATATAGCGCCTGCGGCACCAAAATGACTGCCTGCGGCGCCAAAATGAGTGCCTGCGGCGCTAAAATGAGTGCCTGCGGCACCAAAATGAGTGCCTGCGGCGCTAAAATGACTGCCTGTGGCGCTAAAATGAGTGCCTGCGGCACCAAAATGAGTGCCTGCGGCGCTAAAATGAGTGCCTGCGGTGCCAAAAGTAATACCTGCGGCGGCGCCAAAAGTAATGCCAGCGGCGCCAAAATGAGTGACTGCGGCACCAAAATGACTGCCTGCGGCACCAAAATGAGTGCCTGCGGCACCAAAATGAGTGCCTGCGGCGCTAAAATGAGTGCCTGCGGCGCTAAAATGAGTGCCTGCGGCGCTAAAATGAGTGCCTGCGGCACCAAAATGACTGCCTGCGGCGCCAAAATGAGTGCCTGCGGCGCTAAAATGAGTGCCTGCGGCACCAAAATGAGTGCCTGCGGCGCTAAAATGACTGCCTGTGGCGCTAAAATGAGTGCCTGCGGCGCCAAAATGAATGCCTGCGGCGCCAAAATGACTGCCGGCCGCGCTAAAATGAGCGCTGTCAACACCGATTCTGAAAATTATGTACATTTAGGAATTTAGTCATTTACATGTGCATGTAGAACTCTTGGCTTTGTCCCCCCACCATAAATCCATGGCGACGCCCCTGGCATCTATCATGCATCACTTTGAAGATCAGGTCATCATAGCCAATTTACACGGTTTTGCGAGTCTGTAGAATCTGCACAAAAGTTTTGATAATCTCGGAATAGCAAAACCAGAATTTCGTGCAGACTGCATGACATGCATTTCCCTTGTTCGCTGGAACAGACCAACAGAAACTAATTGAAATGGGTGTCAGCTGTGCGTTTCGCGGGACACTCAGTCTGTTCTATCATACCAGCTGACCAATCAAACAGCTTCATCACAGTCGTCTTGAGATTCTAGGTAGCCAGCTGTATATTAAATCGCATCCGTCATTCTTCGCTAGAAAATGAGCTGTAAGGTACACAGATAAACCTTGAATATTGTTTTAATGACGACTTCCTGCTTAACAACTATCATCATTCTGCAGTCGCTGATTGCAGCTTCTGTGCTTGGCAGTCGTCAACTGGCCCATCGCTACATGGGCTGCTACATTGAAAGTGTGCCAGCAGATCGCGATCTCGTCGGATTGAAAGGACTTCTTCAAGTTGGTCCATACAAGGTGAGCAGTCCGCGCGAAGGCCTGACCTCCTTAGCTGGAATGACTATCGACATGTGCAGCAAAGTGTGCTCTCTGGGCGGTTTCGAGTACTTTGGCGTGCAATATGGTTCCTACTGCTCCTGCGATAACACCTTCGGTTCTTTCGGACGAGCCAGCGAGTCTGACTGCTCCCAGCCCTGCGTTGGGAATGCCACTCAGAAGTGTGGCAATAGTTACCGGAACTCGATGTACCATGTCTCCTATTTGAGTAAGAACTGTTTGGTTGTCGTGTGGACAGCTAAACCACTCCATTGTGCTTGATTCCGAGGACTGCCAACCCCTCCATGATGCTTGATTCCGTGGGCTGCCAACCCCTCCATGATGCTTGATTCCGTGGGCTGCCAACCCCTCCATGATGTTGAATTCTGTGGGCTGCCAACCCCTCCATGGTGCTTGATTCCGTGGACTGCCAACCCCTCCATGAGGCTTGATTGTGTGGGCTGCCAACCCCTCCATGATGTTGAATTCTGTGGGCTGCCAACCCCTCCATGGTGCTTGATTCCGTGGACTGCCAACCCCTCCATGAGGCTTGATTCCGTGGACTGCCAACCCCTCCATGATGCTGGGTTCTGTGGACTGCCAACCCCTCCATGATGCTTGATTCCGTGGGCTGCCAACCCCTCCATGATGCTTGATTCCGAGGGATGCCAACCCCTCCATGATGCTTGATTCCGTGGACTGCCAACCCCTCCATGATGCTGGGTTCTGTGGACTGCCAACCCCTCCATGATGCTTGATTCCGTGGACTGCCAACCCCTCCATGATGCTGCTGGATTCTGTGGGTTGCCAACCCCTTAATGATGCTGGATTCCTTCGGCTGCCAACCCCTCCATGATGCTTGACCCTGTGGACTGCCAACCCCTTCACCTCCGTGATGCTTTTTGCATATAGACTTCTAAACCTAAAACTCACTGATTCCCTCCCTGCCACAAGCCCCCTCCCTCCCTGATGCTTCAGTGCGAATCTACGAGTATCAAGAGCAATAACATTCCAGACAATCGCTGCATGACACTGTCAATGAACATCACCACCTCGAATGTATCGGTGCCCATCGTTAGCGTCAGCAAAAAATACGGGTACGCCTTTGAAATTGATCAACTGAGCAGCTCGCAGGATCAACTGGGCTGTGTCCTGGAGTGCCAGACCACCGTCTGGTGTCAGGCGGCCTTCTATGGAGCCGGCTGGCGAGACTGCTGCCACCTGCTGCGGTTTGCCGCGGTGCCAGAGGCTCTGTCTAGAGTGCCGGGACTGCTGTGGGTTAGGAAGTGAGAGGCTAGGCTGACAGACAGACACTAAGGCAGACAGACAGACAGACATACAGACAGACAGACAGACAGACAGACAGACAGACAGACAGACAGACAGACACTAAGACAGACAGACAGACAGACAGACACACAGACACACAGACAGACAGACAGACAGACAGACAGACAGATAGACAGACAGACAGATAGACAGACAGACAGACAGACAGACAGACAGACAGACAGACAGACAGACAGACAGACAGACAGACAGACAGACACACAGACAGACAGACAGAAAGACAGACAGACAGACAGACAGAGACACAGACAGACAGACAGACAGACAGACAGACAGACAGACAGACAGACAGACAGACAGACAGACAGACAGACAGACAGACAGACAGACAGACAGGACAGTTATAATCAGTTACATGTAGACGGACATGGTTGAAAAAACCGACACTTTAATTGACTATTCGTATGCTTTGCTCAAATTTGAGCAACTTTCTATTCATCCTGCAGCTGAAGCAGTAGAAAACCCGAGTCGTCAGGCTGCATGCGAAAATAGACAGCTGAAACAAGAACTAAAATGTCAATATAAACCTGCGCAGGAATAAGTCAATAACATTCGCAGTTTATTTCTCATTATCAACCCGGTCATCTGCATTGATAAATACATCCAGCCTTCAGAATTCCAATAAGCAAACAGGACCGCCCCATGCAGTACAGCTCTAAAATGTAAATGGAAAACTGCCGAGTGTACTTAGTTGCTAAGCAACAGATGCGATGGTAAATTCATTTCATGGGGCGGAATTTATAATTCACACTATAAATCCTCCTTTCCTGCAAAAAATCATTTCATAAATTCAGGATTATAATAGGGATAAATAGCTAGTTTTGCTATAGCAATTCTACTCTGACTTAGTGATGCAGAACTCACACTGCTATGCATTACGAGTACATGCACATGAGGGCTTTTTTAGCGCTAAATTACAATTCAAAATTTTCGCCCTTCAGTCAAATACACTCAGCAACATCGAAAAGTCGCCATCACAGAAGATTCCGTCTGTGGTCGCCACTTTTGAGAGTGCAGCTGTAAAGTCTCCCAATCTTTATTGCCAGTGACGCAACTCAGCTACGCCACGCGGCAGATTTAGGTTGAGGAATGAAGTGGAGGCGCGGTGTGCGAGGGTTGGACGGATTAAAAAGCTACCCCGATCAGTTTTCTCGTAGCTTATATTTCAAAACAGTCCAAGAGAAATTGCTCACTGTGACCTTTCAATGTTGCTGAGTATACATGTACATGTATATACAATCGAAGTTGCAAGTGTAGACATACATATTGTACATGTACAGATCGTGTATCTATGTACCGCATGTGCAGTAGTAATTGAGCAGTGCATTAACACACCAGCAGACTCACTACGTGACCTGTAAATAATGCATGCATACATCATGAGCTCTAGAGCCATAACCTCCGAGGCTTAAGGCCTAAAGATGATAGCACCACTGCTGTACACACTTGGTGTGGAGTCATCACGAATCATCGGTATGGGGACATGACTACATGTAATGTACATGTACATGTATTTGCCTCCCTTGCTGGCTGCTCGTGGGTCGACTGCAGTAACTACGACGTACATAACTATACAGAGCTATACTGAATTGTTCAAGCAAGCTGTAATATACTCTGCCCGAAATTGTCACACAACCATTGTCACACATTGGCTGCCAATTCCGCCGACTCCCCTGAGCAGGCACACAAGCGCGCGGATACGTACGCATGCAGTCTTACGCACAGGCGCACACTCTGAACACAGCAGTGTACAGCGGCCCTAACTTTATTCACCGTTAGTCATTACACACTTCACTGTGACTTAGGGTTGGCCCTCAAGGCCGTTAATTTCACGAGCAGAGCCAAGCCGAGAGGGCCCAATTTTAGGCCCAAATTATTGTGACTGCACTGGGAATCGAGCCTGGGCCGCTGGCACATCAGAGCGCCCGCGCTAGACCGCTAGCTAGGCTACGGCTTCATAAATATATAAATAATGCAGATTTAATTACTGAAAACCGAAATTTCACTTCATAGATCCTCTCACGAATTAGTGTATTTGACAAAGCATGGTTTACGATTACAAAGCAGGTTCAAAACAGCAAATTGGAAGCTGAGGAAAAATGCTGCTTAAGAACACAAATGTAACTGCTAAGCTTAATTATAAAAGAAACAGTCGGCATGAACATATATGTATAAAATGAATGCGACTTCGTAGCCAAATAGCATGCGCAAATCAAGCTAGCATTGATTGAATTATAATTATGTAGAGGACGATATCATCTGTTCCAATTTTGATTTTGCCTGCTTTCCATTTGCTAATGCCGCTTTGATAGAGTCCTGAAACAGTTTAAATTGGACAGGTTTTAATGCTTATATAAACACGTATGAGAGTTTTAGATAGCCCAGCAACTGAGGATCTGGGAGGCTGGCCCAGCAACTGAAGATCTGGGAGGATGGCCAGCAACTGGGAGGCTGGCCCAGCAACTGAAGATCTGGGAGGCTGGCCCAGCAACTGAAGATCTGGGAGGCTGACCCAGCAACTGAGAATCTGGGAGGCTGGCCCAGCAACTGGGGATCTGGGAGGCTGGCCCAGCAACTGGGGATCTGGGAGGCTGGCCCAGCAACTGACACTCTGGGAGGCTGGCCCAGTAACTGACACTCTGGGAGGCTGGCCCAGCAATTGAGGATCTGGGAGGCTGGCCCAGCAACTGGGGATCTGGGAGGCTGGCCCAGCAACTGGGGATCTGGGAGGCTGGCCCAGCAACTGACACTCTGGGAGGCTGGCCCAGTAACTGACACTCTGGGAGGCTGGCCCAGCAATTGAGGATCTGGGAGGCTGGCCCAGCAACTGGGGATCTGGGAGGCTAGCCCAGCAACTGAAGATCTGGGAGGCTGGCCCAGCAACTGAGGATCTGGGAGGCTGACACAGCAACTGAGGATTTGGGAGCAGTGTTGCTACAGGCATTTGAAAAAAAATAGACGCAGCCGATAAAAAAAACGCAGGCAGTACTAAAAATTATAATGAAGCTCAGAACTACTCTATTATACATTCATGCCTCTGCCCTGCCTACGTGGGTGTGCTCTGTGTTTTTGCATATGTACACGGCACCGTGTAAAGCAACAATTTTCTTAACAAATCCGAAGCCTGCTGTCCTTAATTTTTAGATGCGAACTGCTAGTACATTACATGTTAGATGCCAGTCAGTAGCTAATACAAGTATTAAGAAGCTGTTCTCGAGTTGCACAACTGCAGGCTGTACCCTTGTCTGTTGAGCAAATAATGATGAACGACATCAAGGAGTTCGAGGAACAAATTTACATTGCACTATTAGTAGAATACAGAGAAATGATCTAGGCCCTGAAACATCCTAGCACTGTGCCCTGGACATACAACTATACTGTATAAATGCACACAAGTGACTAGCAGCCCTAGGATGATTAACAACAAGATACATTAGCAACGAAACATGTTCTTATATCTAATGCATAATAGAAAATCATGACGATGCTGAGCAATACGATAGTAAAAAGGCTGAGAGTACATCAGTACATTTTATTCCAAAATCAACACGGCTACCAGCCAACCAGCAGATGTCATAAATGGTCACATGCAAAAATTTATGTATTTCCTCTTTAATCAGCAGCGGCCAGCGAGTGCACAAAAATTGGCCGATGGATATTGGCTAACAGACAAACTAGGATACGCAACTTATCCTGCACTTATTGGGTTGTCCAGAAAGTTCTGTCCAATTTTTTCACATGGTCTAACTTCCTTATACTAAAACTTTCTTATCTATTATCCATTGTTGTTCATATTTGCCTATTAGCAATGCATGTTACTCACCTTTCTACCACCACCTGCATCTAACTGAAAGTACAAGTACACTATAGAATAGATTACCCTAATGCGCACGTTTCCCAGTTCCCATCGTAAAGTGGTAAAGGCAAGTCATTCTAGTTCTGGTTAGTAGCCAGTCAGTTGGCTACATGTTGGATATAGAGTCCCAAAATATTGCATAACATGTTTGTGTATAGCCAAGATCGCCAGTTACTACTGTAAAATAACTTCTGTAGTTACTCTACTATGCACCTGATCTGATACCTCCCCAATTACACAGTCCTACACATGTGCTAATCAAACTTCCCAAATTTGGTGCTGTTGCTGTTCTTTAGCAGTTCAATACTAGGGGTGTTCGGGGTTCGGGGTCGGGTCGGGTTTCGGGTCGGGTTTTGGTACCGGGTTCGGGGTTCGGGTTGGAAGAAATGTTCGGGACGGGGTTCGGGGTAGGGGTACCGGGTTCGGGGTAAACCCCGAACCCCGAAAAAATTGCCGACCCGAACACCCCTATTCAATACAACAATATTTAGGCCATATTGTTGATGTTGTGTCACATCACTGCCACATAACACTGCAAGTTTGCAGGACATGATGAAGCGATTGCTAAAATGGTTAACTAATTTGTATTACCTACTCAGCTGGTCCTACTGGCGAATGATTGGAAGATTGCGAATGATCTATATACAAAATAAAGACAAAAATACACGCTAATGCAGAATAAAATGAAGGGGTTGCTTTCACAAGCTCGAAATTTCACATCCTCGAAACACTATACTAGCCTAACCCTAGCCAATCCTAACCCAAACCAAAGACTAAAAGTGAAGTCGGCTGCTAAAACTTTTGAGGATGTGAAATTTCGAGCTTTTTTGAAGTTGGCTGCTAAAATGGTTTTCGAGGATGTGAAGATTCGAGCTTATGAAGTTGGCTGCTAAAATGGTCTTCGAGGTTGTGAATTTTCGAGCCTATGAAGTTTCGGATTTATGAAAGGATGTGCTTTTCGAGGTTGTGAAATTTCGAGCTTGTGAAGCGACCCCAAATGCAGGAAGTAGTTTTCTTTGTATTTTTCAAACAATGGATTTTAAGATAAACAAAGCTGATGCAACAAACATAAAACGTGGGATTTTAGATAATACAACAGCAAAAAGGACCACTTAAGTCACCAAAAAACAGCTAGCAAGTAAAAACGCAGAATGAAAAAAAAACGCAGAAAAAAACGCACAAACGCAGATTTTTCAAAGAAAAAACGCAGCTGCGTTAAAAACGCAGCCTGTAGCAACACTGTTTGGGAGGCTGGCCCAGCAACTGGGGATGTGAGAGGCTGGCAGGGCAACTGGGGATCTGGGAGGCTGACACGGCAACTGCAGATCTGGGAGGCTGGCACAGCAACTGACACACTGGGAGGCTGGCACAGCAACTGACACACTGGGAGGCTGGCACAGCAACTGACACACTGGGAGGCTGATCCAGCAACTGGGGATCTGGGAGGGCGATGGTGGCTCGGAAGCTGAGAACCTGTGAGCTGTGTCTGTGGCTCAGCAACAGAAAACCTAGGCTAGCCTATCCAAAAGTTCATCTTGCAGCCCAAGCCAAGAATCAGCCTCGGCTACTGGGAGAGCTGCTCACAAGGTCAGTGTCGGCTCGGTGCAGCTCGAACTCAGCTCGAATCCACTGACGCAGCTCCCTTCGTTGGTTTGAATCGGCCACTTTGCCTGCAGTTCGCAGCAGCGACCGGTAAAGCTGGCGAGTTTCTGCCTTTAAAATAAACTGAAAATGGATGCATATTGAGCATAAAACAGTAATGGCTACTCATAGTAGTATATACCAGCATATATAACAAAAAATGTAAAGCCATAGGCACATCTAAAATGTGTGCCATATGAACCAACGCTTCCATTGAATTATGGTAAAAGATAATTGATCCAATAGAAAGGGTACTTACATGTTTTAAACTATTGCTCATTATGGGTAAAAAGTTTCACTAGATTGATAGAATTGATTTTGTTCTTTCCAATGAATTTTTGTTTCTGAAATAAGGAAGTTACGATAAAAGTTATTAGGATCTTTATCATTTATTATACAGACTTAAAAACTATAAAGAATTTCTGAGGTAAGGTTCTAGATAAAAAAATTAGTTCAAGCCTAGTATTTAAATCTATACCTATAAAAATAAAAATATGTAAATTAAAGAACTAAGGGGTTATAGCCTAGTGGTAAGAGCATTGAACTCACAACTTGAAGGTTGGAAGTTTGATTCTCAATCCATTCAAAATAATTTATGTCTTTGAGCAATACACTTAACTCTGTATTACTTTAGTTTATCTAGCTATAAAATAGGTGCTAGCATTAGCTATGCCTATGCCTGGTAATTGCCTAGTCCTTGGACTAAATAGCCAGATACAACCTTCAGATGTGCCACACAATAGCTGCAGCTGAGTTGTTGGTTGTAAATTTGGCCCAATTGGGACAGGTGTAATCAATTACTACATTAGGCCTATTATTATTTAAAAAACTAGCATCAAAGCAAGGAATATTAGAAAGGTGTAGGACCAAGACCGCCACACACCAAGACCGCCACACTTGGGGAGCTAGGGGGAGGAATTTGGCTCGCCATGTTATTGGATGGTGCTGGGGGAGGGGTGAGATGGGGACGACAAGGCCGCGAGAGAGGAACCGGTGAGCGGGCCGGGTGGGTGAGTGAGCCCTCCTCGTTTTTTTCATTCAATTTGAATTGTAAAGGAACTATCAATCCTAAATAAACAGCTACTATTAGTAGAAAGCTGTGAAAAAGGCTCTTGACTTAACTGCATTCTTAATTCGCAGTTTCGAATGTGGTCCTTGAGTTGGTTGTCATTGGTATAATTTGTTATAATGTGAGTTTTCATGTGTGATTCGAGCATGTCCGATTGCCAATGCAAATTTGCCAATTCGATCGCAGGCAGGCAGGTTAACATGCACTTGTATTTAGAGGTTACGGGATGGTGAGTCGTGCAGCCATACCGTTTTTATTATGTGTACATGTACAGGCTTCCTATAAAAACGACACTAAAGTAGTCCGTGATTTGTACGAGCTGGGCCTCGATCGAGTTGTACGAGGCCTGTTAAGCAGCTTTCATGCTCACTTTAAATCACTCAATCACTAACTCACTCACTCTCTCACCCTCTACATGTATCTCACTCGCTCACTCACTCACTTGCACACTGATCACTCACTCAAAAGTTACTCTAATCGCTCTTAATACAATCAAAATGTATGGCAAAATTACTATATCTGCATGTACTAATGAGGTAGAACTACTAGATTGCATAATCACTGTTTAAACTGCGCACAGAATAGCTTGCGCAAAAAAGTTCAAATTTAATTTCAATACACGACCCCATCTCTGTTTGTGATCCCTCTCTACTACATCTTTGTCTCTCCTTCTGATAGTTTAAATCAAAGCGACTTCTTTTCCAGCTTTGCATAACACTATCATAAATTAGCTACTCCAGCAATAGCATATTGTCAGGCAAGGTAACAAAAATTTATCACTTTTTTAGGATGAATGCATTGACAGCTTGATTGGTTAGCCAACTGTCTCAGGGTTCTTATTAAATCAAGACAGGAAGCAAATACTCTCCACCCAGTTACCACGAATAGATCGTATAGTAACAAAAACAGCTGTACTTAACTTGTTATCTCTTATAGGTTCTGAAATTCATCGCTTATAGGCTACATGCAACGGCCGTGCATTTTTAAAATACCAAGCCATAAATCTTAAACGGAACGAGGGGCGCACTCAAAAAATTTTAGGGGGGGGGGTGTTACGGAGAGAGGTGGCACTGGCAAGAGGGGGCAGACCCCGGAATTTTCCTCCCTTGACCCCTCCCCCTCTGGGTGCAACCCCTGAACTGCATGGACTCGAGTCGAGCTTAAAAAAACTGTTTGTATATATAACTGTGAGTTCCAATTAATGTACTGAGTTCAAAAGGAGGGCACAAAAAAGATTTGGATAGTAACGGATTTTTTACGAGGGGCCGGCGTTAGAGATATAGCTATCAAATATTTCAAAATAGCTGCGGGTATTCAATATAGTGTGATCAGATTGAATTCAATTAAATTCTGAGCAACGTACGAGCGTATGTGGGCGTGGCATCTAAATTGCAGTTGGTGTTCCCATGTGTAATAGTGCAACCAAGCGAGGTCCCTGGAGCGAAAACCTGGATCTGCCAAGTACAGCATGAGCATGAGGTCATGACCTCAGAAGTACATGCAAACTTTGATGGGACTAAAAGAAGTCTATCTAAAATAAAAAATGATTGTGCCATTGGTCCGATCTTATGGTATTTTGCATATTTCGCATGTCCGATACTAGCTACAACTGTACTAACAGATGAATGCAAGCATTTTGCAAAAGTATGCAACCATTGTTTTCTAACAATTTGTTCGCAAATCTCCCTTCGATCTGCCCTATCCACTGATATCTTCAAGTTTGCATATTTTTCACCTAATTCAAGCATCTCCACCGCATGGACTCCCGAAATATAAACGGAGCGCATCACACCGCAATACTTATTTGCGAGCGGCAAGGCTCAGACCACAGTTTGCAGTGCTTTAAAAACGGCTTTTTGATTTCGCAAATATTTCCTTTTTGCATAACGCTGAATGTGATTTCAGCTGCAAAAATTTGACTGCTATTGATAATTCCTGATCGGCTAGAAAAAACGTCACAGATAGATTGGAAAACGTGTACATGTACATGTACCTTGCACTCATATGCACATACGTGCATCTCTGTATTAAATTTATTACATTAAATGTATCAAGAAGTTTGGTATATTTTGAAGAGATGTCAGAATTGTCAAAATCAGTATTTATCGATCAGTACCCTTTGAAAAAATGCATGTACATGTAGCTCACACTGTACCTGTGCAAAGTTGCCGCAGTGCGCGAGAGTAAAGGATATTTGCATTTAAAAATCGGAGGCAAAAGATCAAATGTGTGAAAAATTCTGTAATTTATTATAGTGCCTGAAATTCAGAAATGAATTAAAAGCGAGAGAGTGAGTGAGTGAGTGAGTAAGAGAGTGAGAGTGAGAGAGTGTGTCAGTGTGGGAGTGGGTGTGAAATGAGTGAGACAGAGAGAGTGAGAGTGAGAGAGATCGAGATCTCTTAACCCCTCTCCATATATTCTCTCATTACATGTGCATGTAAATTTACTCTCATCCCCTCCCTTTGCTTTCTCCGAAATTCCCGGCTTTGAGTACACAATAAAATACACACAGTGCTCGTGCTCGTACATTTCCAGACATGTAACATATCATAGGCATTGGGCCTAAGATGCGCTTTTTCTGTTATGTGAGTGAACGATAGTTGTTAACTTGCTTTCGTCAAAATACATGTAAACCTTCGTCAAAATGAATGACACCTCTAAATCCACATACCATAGCACATATCAAGACGCTTAGATTTGTTTGTCCGTAATGCACTACGCACCCAGACGCCGAATATACGAATGTGCGAGCTCGTAAAAAACTTTTCAAATTACAGCAACCTGCAATTGCATTTTGAGAGGCGCTTTTTTGAAAGTGAAGTTAAATCTAATTACTCAAGCTTTTGCTCTCAAAAGCATTATTCATGCTCATCTACTGCTAAAAGTAACAAATTGTGGTTTTGTTAAAGATATTGTTAAAATTGCCTGGTTGACTTGCAATCGTTTTGGGCCACTTATTCGTGACCAATCTTGGGACGCTTCCTCCTCATCTAACTCCACAACCCATCACAACCAATAGCAATGCTGGAAGATTAGTAGCTCCCCCTCAATTCCAGTAGCCAGTAAGAGCTGTGGCGGTCTTGGTGTGTGGCGGTCTTGGTCATGCGCCATTAGAAAGGCGATTAGAAATATCTCCAAAATTTTATTCATCATTTAGTTTTTCAATTAAAATTTTTATTTAGAAGTTATTTTTAATTTATATATAAAAATTTTATAGACCTAGATAGCAGCATGTGGCATAAATTGCCTGCATCATGGTGATCAAATGATACATTTTTATTTTCAATTGCAAGAAAATATATTCAGTATGCCCTAAGTGTAATAAGAACATTGTAGCAAAACAAATGATAAATAGAAAAAAATTCTAAATATAAAAGCATAACAATTAGGAGTTTGTCTAAGGCCTAATTATAAATAGATGCTTTTAGATGGAAGAACAGGTTATAAAAAAAACAAAGGCTAGCGATAGCGATTCATTCAATAGCTACATTGCTAAATGTTTAGCTGCCTATAGGGCAAGAAAACAAAGTCAAAGCTAAAACTGGGGCTTAGCTAAAAGCTGATAAAGCTAGGCCTACCTTTCTCATAGTTACAGGCACAGACAGTTAGCGTCCAATAACTAATCCATCCATACAATCCATTCGTGAATAAATTATGTTTTCATACTAAACTGAAAGTGAACACGTGTTGAACTTGTTTATTACAACGTTATAACAATTTAACTTTCCAGCAGGTTTCAGCAGGCGTTTTCAACACATAATTTTATTAGATTTTAGTTGCGTAACAGGTGGCTTTACTAAACAATACTTTGACATCTATTCCAATTCACACTAGTGAAAAGGATGCCTAAATAATAGCATCATGCATAGTTTGCCGTAACTATACATCGAATGTCAAACTGGCCATGTTATTCAATTGTCGCATGCGTATAACTATAAGAATGTTGTAGATTCTGAGTATGCAAAGTATGATTAAATGGAGCACTGGGCTTCCTTAACGGGTCCGAGGCTCCGTAATTCAACTTAAACTACCCCACATGTATAAATTTGTACATACATGTACGTTGTACCTGTACAGTTACATGGAACTATATATGTACTGTATTTATTTATTTGTGTTAAATTTACACATGTACATGTAAGACATGAGATCCTTAGAATAACATAAGCAACGTGATTTTAAATTTATTGGCAGGTGAGAATAAATTTTATTTATACAGTAAATTTCACTGCTAAACCAGCAGCAGCTGAAGCTTAATTCCTCTCATTTTGTCGAATTCGCAAAAAATCTTGACTCAAATGCAAAGTGAATCTAATCGATTGTCCTAAATAGCAACATTTTCTGTACGATTATTACCCAGCAACAAACAACTTAACGGTGACATGTTTTTGGTAATGCTCTCTGTTTGCCTGCTGCTTCTACATATTGTACATTGCACATGTAACTTGTTATCGGAAGCCAATGTAATTAAACGATCACACTGAGACAGCTGTAATATGCAGCATATGAACTCTGTGATATTTTCTCGTTACATGTTGTCGGTTTCCCAGGTAACAATACTCGCTATATGGACCGACAGAACTCAACGTGTCCATCGATTTAGCTACGACCGACGTTCCCGACGTCGATCTACGTCCCTGAAAGTAAGTAATTTTACTTTTAGATTTACATCGACGGCTAACTATACTTGGCTGAAGTCGGTGAATGTAAAACTATTACATAGTTTTCACTGCGACGTCTGTGCTTTACACTGCATCAACAACGTATAACGACGCCCTACATAGGTGAACGTCGGTGCATGTAATGTATCCAAGCGCGTCGCCACCGGGGATGGGGGGACATGCCATGCTTGTCCCCCCACCCCACCTTGTGCAGACTCGTTGTGGTAAATCAATAGTTTTTATTCAGGGCGCCAAAATATAGAGCTTACGGCGCTAAAATGAGTGCCTGGGGCGCCAAAATGAGTGCCTGCGGCGCCAAAAGTAATGCCTGGGGCGCCAAAAGGAGTGCCTGCGGCGCCACAAGTAATGCCTGCGACGGCAAAATGAGTATGCAGCGCCAAAATGAGGGTTGACAACACGATTCTCAAAATAATTGAAATGTAGGAATTTATTCATGCACATGTACATGTTGAATTCTTGGCTTTGTCCCCCCACCATAAAATCTATGGTGACGCCCCTGAATGTATCAGTATATACACGTAATTGTCATTGACGTCGACAGACGTTAGGATCGAACGTCGGATTGCTGAACGGGTAATTTGCTAAGTGAGGTTTAATTAGACCGTCAATACATGTAAAAGCATGAAATATCTATTAATGCAAAGATTAAACTCTAATAATAGAATATTTTTTCAAGCGTGCTTTTAGATGCATAAAAGTAAGAATAAAATTAATCTTTTTAAATTTCGTTTTTAATTAATCTATTGAATAAGCCCGCTATTGATTTTGTGTGTGCTAAACCAGCCATTGAGGCAACTTGTGTTAGAATGTTTCGAATGTATCGAACAATTTAGTAAGTATACCGTACATATTACTTTTTGTTAACTTGCATTTCCCAGAGCAGTTATTGCATTTGGCAATTGGCATTGCATTCGTGTCCAATCTGATTTGCTACGGCACAAATTAATGGCAGTTTCTTTCTAAACGCGCGGTCTTTACAGAAACTGACTCGAACGCCAGCATTTTATAGCTCGCGTATAGTTAGCTTGATGAAAATCGAAACTATATAGCTATAGCTTATCCTGTCAATGTATATTTAACAATACTCACACGACAACCGGCAAGTATGTAATGAATCTTTAAACAATGGGGAAGCGCACAGACGAATGCTATATTATTAACATATGACAAATAAAAAATATACTTCCAAGGCAGTTGACACCATTCACTTGAAGTTAAAAAAGTGATCAGATTTCAGGGGCTTCAATTCGGCGAATTTATCTGGATAAAACAAACAAATATAAATAATGTGCTGATAAATTGTTGCATAAACTGTAAGGGAAATATTGAAAGATTCTGCAGAAGCATTTCAGGCAAATACACTTTTATTCTAAATTGTCAATCGATATGGCCAAATGAATCTGTGAATGAAGCAACATAAAAAGGATAAAAACACATGCATTATGTATGTAGTAGCTAATTGAATTTTTAACTCGACTCAAGAGAGCGCTATCAATGTGAGAACGTATTTGGAGTGCGAATCATTAATAGTGACCAATAACTGATGGCTATATTATCATTTCGACACTGCAGTAACTATAAGAGCAGATATTATTTTGTACTTTACATCCAAACCAGAGGTAAAAGCATCAGCACAGCATCCTCAGGATAAAAACTTTTGGGGCAGACAAGCAAGTAAAATTAGCAGAATTAATTACGTTTTACCTGTAAAACTTCTTAACCTATTATTATCATCTATTATCTCTGAGTGTTACAACTTTCACTCTCTATGCAGTATATAACACATTCTCGGAATTCACTGCAGCAGCACTTGTTGTTGCATTTCCATAGTAAATGTTTGGTAGCAAACACACGGTTCGCAAGTGGCTACGCTCTCCCTCTACACACATGCCGACTAAAAACGCCCTCTATAAAGCCCTAAGCACGGACTTAACTGTCGCGTAGTCGCTTGAGCAGATAGTTCTCAATGTCATTTGGTCGGCCAGTGTAGCCATTCGCTAGACGACTCAAGCCAGCGTTCAAAGCGATGAACTGGTCCAGACTGAGGCAGTGCTGACCGCTGACGCGCCTGCCAAACCGGCGGAGCATCTGCTCGCAGAAGCCGCGCGAGAATCGCAACGGAGCGTGCACTGTGTTGAGCGAGTCGAGCAACTCGTCCAGCTCGATGGTGCCGCTGTTGTCGGCGTCGTGGCGTAGGAAAATTTCGCGCCACCTTCGAACATAATGATAGAGCTGGACAAATTCGGAGAGTTCGATTTCGCCGTTGGCATTGTCGTCGAACATGTTTACCTGAGGGATTGAATGAGAGGGCTTCAGTTAAAACTTTTTTCTTGTGTTTTAAGTTTCGATAGATTAGTTTGTTATTAGCTATATAGTTACAGGTAGTTTTTTCCTAGTGAGCACGTTGGGACGGTGCTCCGAATCAAGATGACAGTGGGTCAGTAACCATGCAGTGAGTTTCTCATCTTCTGATACGTAAACATGTACATGTACACCCGTGCCTTGCGGGTTGGCCCTCATGGGGCGAGAATAGCACACGCTCCAGGACAACTTTTAGGTGCGTCAATTATTCCTGAAGTATACTGTCCGAAACTGCAATAGCTATTTTGGCATTTTAGTGAAGTATACTGAAGATTTAATGTCTTTTAATAGACCTAATTGATCCCAATAGTAAGTCCAGTACCATCTACGGCTCATTCAAATCCGGCGGTAAACATATGTGACTCTCGCAACTGTGCGCGCTTGACGAACGAAAATTTGTGCCATTCGCGCCCATGAGGATCGACCAAACCCATATTTGAAGCACATAGTGTGGCAAATTGACTGAAAATCAGAAGGTCGGCTTCTGTACAACCTGCGTGAGCGCGTGCCTGCCCCTCATCCATTACGAGTAGTACAACGGACATCTGCACTTGCTAGCCTCCTCGCTATCAGCTGTCGCATGTGATTTGCGATAATGCCAAAAAACTAATTTTCTGATATTCTGATATGATATTCTGAGAATGGTGACAAATTCCTCCGTTGAGTCCGGTTGAAAAATCATCCTTAATTACCTCTTGTTAAAGTCGCCTAACGTTTTCAAGACTGTTACCCATTATCAACCCTCAATAACCGCTAAGATGCCGATCCAAGTCATAAAACCTTATTAGTGCAATATGATTAATCGGCTAGAATCGAGCTTACCAGAGTCTTACAAGTCTTAGAACTGAACGGTTGATAGTTTTCATCTAGCAGAGCCTGCTGCAATTCTTCGGCAGTAATGTGCCCATTGCCGTCCTCGTCTACGGCGTAGAACCAGACGCTGATGTCGTCGTCTGATGACTGATGCTGCTGTGGCTGATAGGGCGGCTGCTGTGGCTGATAGGGCTGCATCTGTGGCTGCATATACTGCTGAGGGGCCTGTGGGTTCGGCTGAGGCTGATATGGGTACTGCGGATGTTGCTGTGGATACGGCTGTGGCTGCTGGTACAGCTGCTGGTACAGCTGCGACGCTGACGGAGGCGGCGCAGAAGGCGGAGCGCCCCAAACGCCACTAGTAGCCTCCATGTAGGACGGCGGCTGCTCCGGGAACGGCCCGGTTGGTTGCGGCGCCGGCGGCCCAGGCGGCTGCGGTCCCTGATTTTTGCGACCCTGAGACTGACGGATGAGTATTTGCTAGTGTAAGTGTTTTTTTTAAAGCAACGAGTAATCAACAGATTTTGAGTCCAGCTGGAGCTTTTTGTCGTGTCCGATTTCACAACCATGCGGCCTAACCTACAATATCACTGCGTGTGTGCACTGTATATTTAGAAAGTCAGGGCTTCTGTATACTCGTACTGGCACTGTGACCTCTGTGACATCATCCCTGTGTGAGTGCGTTTTCAGACAAGACTAAGGTGTACTTCACAACTAATTTGTAGTTAGGCCGCCTCTCAATAGGAAAAGAAACAATTTTCACATGGGACACAGGAAGTTTATCGACAGGCTTACCATATAGTTAGTCAGTAGTGTTTTCCTGCTGAATTTATTGTCGAAAATTGAAGCCCGTTGAAGGAATTGTTATCGGTACGCGCTCTATTTACCGTATTAGCGCAGAGTGTAGGGTTATATTGCAGATCTAGATTTCTGAGTTCGTTTACGCTGAGTGGAGGAGCGAAACTGAGAGAAAGAAAACCTGAGTACAACTGCTCGAATGACGTGGGCAAGTTGGTCTGTTGTTTAGCGCCAGAAAACTTTCCATGACAAATTTCAGTGACGAAAGGCCGCGCAGTCCATGTACGTACTGTGCTCAAATTCGAATCTCGGTTCGACTTGGCCAGGTAACTCTCGTCTCTTTCTCTCTCTGTCTCTCTAGCTGTTTCATCTGTTTTTCATTTACTTCTTTCTCGCCTCAAACTGCTGCAGACACCATAGATTCTTCTCTATCCCTGACGAATGCTCGTACGCATTCTAATTTCTAAAATCTTCAGGTTACGTCTTCTATAGCTATTCGTAAATATTCTCTCTGCTCTGTGGCACTACCATTCCCTTGTAAGCCTAATTTAGCAAGCGATGAGATGGCTCATAAAATCTAGACCAACTGCAGCTTTAGTGGATACGAGTTATCTTTGACTGGTATTAGAGTAATGTTTTCTTCTTGCGCCCCTAAAGTGGCAGTTTTTGGTATAATGAGTTTCAAAATTAAAAGTTGGCTCTGTTAATGGCTACGTGCACTGCACTTTCATAACAAAATGGGTCATCAATACCGCTCATCCAACTCCAAGTTATAACCAGTATTTCTATTGGAGGGGCCGAATATGGAGGTCTATATGGAGGTGCGCTCTGATGTGCCAGCGGCC
The DNA here is from genome assembly GCA_002269645.1 of Macrostomum lignano. NCBI lineage: Eukaryota > Metazoa > Platyhelminthes > Macrostomidae > Macrostomum > Macrostomum lignano. Next base: position 60,995 of record NIVC01001112.1, read on the forward strand.
AAAGGCTCGATTCCAAGTGCAGTCACAAATTTTTTGGGGCCATAAATTGGAGTCTCAACCCGCGCAATTAACGGCCGTGTGGGCCAACCCCTGAGCCTATTGCACAGGATCGAAATTATGCCATAAAAATTAGCGGAATGTTTTAAATTTTAACCAAAATTGATGATAAGCAAAGGTTGAAGACGACGGCAAAGTCATACACACGTGTGTTTTATTTATGTATTATTGCATTCGCTACTAATAAACCCTACGCGAAGGAATTGCTATTGAATTATAATTACATTTATAATTAATAGCTATATACGAGCTATAGTCCATCAAAATTGAATGACAGCCAAGTGAGCGATAGACGTGACATGACAGGTACATGTAAATAAATAGACACATATAAGCAGGTTAAAATACATGTACAGCGACGATACGAGTATGTAACAATAGTGAGCATGTAGAGTAGCTGAATTGTTTATTCATTGCACATTTTGAGTTTCATTGAATTTTCAAATATTATTGACAAATGAAATCATCAAGGAATGTAGATGCATATAGAAGATTGCAACACTTCAATAAAAATTCGTCTAAATTTGTTTAAACGCCTCGTTTTGATGTTTTACAATCCAAGCCTTACCGAAATAGGAAGTTTCCAGTTTTTCTTGGAAACAAGTTCGTTTCTAGGAAAATGTAAACTCCATCGCGTCAATGCATTTCCAATAAATTTTCAAGCATTACATCCTCATTTCAATGATCCATAAGCAGAACTCAGTCGATATCTTCGTCAATGTCTGGAATGTCGTCAATATCCGCCATGGTCACAGTCAAACTGGGCCCTCCATTGCTCTGCAACGAGCCGTTGAAATTGTTATTATTGCTCTTGTTGTTATTGTTGTTATGATTGACAGCTTGAACTGTCTGGTTTTGCAGCGGCTCTGAGGATTTAACTGGCAACGTGGAGAAGTTGTTAGTTGCTGGGCGGATGTCGTCTTGTTGCGCTTGGAATTTGCTGAGTTTCGACAAGGCCAACGCTGTGGCCGTTGATGATGGAGGCGGCGGAGGCGGGGGCGGCGGCATCGGCGGCTTCGGGGGCGGCGACGGCGACTCAGACTGGAGTTTTTGAGCAGCAGTGAGGAAGACAGGGGTTATTTAGCTCATAATTCTGTTCATTTAGGAGACTTCAGATGCAAGAGAAAAGGTAGAAAAAAAAGCATAGCAAACCTACTAAAGAGGGGTGAGCCACGTGTGCGTGCCAGGACTGCGACTGGTTCTGGCTCTTCATCACCATGGCGTACACTGCCTCCTCGTCGATGTCGATCTCGGATGGTTCGGCGTGCGGAGGCGGAGGCGGTGGCGGCGGTGGAGGCGGCGGTGGCGGTGGCTGCTGTCGCGACTTGTTGGACATCAGCTGGTTGAGCCGCGGTAGGCGGAGGCTGCTGCTTCTGCTGGGAGGCGGCGGTCTGAGTGACCGCGGCTGCTGGCTGCCTGAGCCTTCTTCGAATCTGGCGGCGACAGGGAAGGTGCATCTATCTATCTATCTATCTATCTATCTATCTATCTATCTATCTATCTATCTATCTATCTGTCTATCTATCTATCTATCTATCTATCTATCTATCTATCTATCTATCTATCTATCTATCTATCTATCTATCTATCTATCTATCTATCTATCTATCTATCTATCTATCTATCTATCTATCTATCTATCTATCTATCTATCTATCTATCTATCTATCTATCTATCTATCTATCTATCTATCTATCTATCTATCTATCTATCTATCTATCTATATATCTATCTATATATCTATCTATCTATCTATCTATCTATCTATCTATCTATCTATCTATCTATCTATCTATCTATCTATCTATCTATCTATCTATCTATCTATCTATCTATCTATCTATCTATCTATCTATCTATCTATCTATCTATCTATCTATCTATCTATCTATCTATCTATCTATCTATCTATCTATCTATCTATCTATCTATCTATCTATCTATCTATCTATCTATCTATCTATCTATCTATCTATCTATCTATCTATCTATCTATCTATCATACTCACTTCAGTTCGAGTGCGGAGTCTTTGGATACAGTAGACGAAGAGAGCTGCTGCTGCAAAGCGTGCGTTGCTGCAGTTGCTATGGCAACCGGAGCAGAAGCGGCTGCCGTTTGTCCAGTTGAACCCGAAGAAGAAGAGCCACTCCAGTTGCCTGTATTGCGGCGAGAAAAAATCCAGTTAAATAGTGTCAATTTTCTAAGCTTGCCTACTTTTAGTAGGTTATTCGAATATTTTAGATAAAATTTAAGCTTTTTTATGATTTTATTCAAACTAACGTGCTCTCATAATTAGTTCCCTTTTTTCGTATGCATTGTCACGCAAAAAATCGAATTTAGAAAGAATGGAATGATCGATTATTGTGTTTCAGTGTCATTCTCTAATACTGAATACAGATACTGTCATTATGCGGTCGGGCAGGTACAGAATTACTGAAATCCTCATATACTGGGGGTAGACACGAGAGTCTGAGTCACCACCTATGAAAGTCAGGCCATGTATCCTAGCCACAGAAAGCAGCGAGCAGGGAGCTTGCATTCATCTGGCAGGTAGGGATTATATGAAGAGGTTACGTCATAAAAGATTGTGGTCTGTGAACAGACCGTTCGGTATTGAAGCTACACGCATAGGAAAATTCATACTTGCAGCCTTGTATAGCGAAAACAGCACGGAACCAACTTCACCTGTCTAAACAAAAGAGAAAAGGCAAAGCATGCCGCTCAGTGCAATCAGGGACACGATTCTTTCAAGTATTTTTTTAGTTTTGCCGACAGGGGTATAAAATTCGGTGCTTACAACTACACACGATCCAAAAACTCTCTTTTACGCTTCTTACTTAGAAATATTGATTTTTTTCTGACCATGTTTGAAAGCAGAAAAATTTGAAGCATAAAAACTCATGGCGCTTAATTTTCAACTTGCATGTGCATGCTAAGTGTAAGGGAAGGAAGGGGCAGGAGAGACAAGGAGAGACAGGGAGAGACAGGGAGAGACAGGGAGAGAAAGGGAGAGACAGGGAGAGAGACGGGGAGAGACAGGGAGAGACAAGGAGAGACAGGGAGACACAGGGAGAGACAGGGAGAGACAGGGAGAGACAGGGAGAGACAGGGAGAGACAGGGAGAGAAAGGGAGAGACAGGGAGAGAGACAGGGAGAGACAGGGAGAGACAGGGAGAGACAGGGAGAGACAGGGAGAGACAGGGAGAGACAGGGAGAGACAGGGAGAGACAGGGAGAGACAGGGAGAGACAGGGAGAGACAGGGAGAGACAGGGAGAGACAAGGAGAGACAGGGAGAGACAGGGAGAGACAGGGAGAGACAGGGAGAGACAGGGAGAGACAGGGAGAGACAGGGAGAGACAGGGAGAGACAAGGAGAGACAGGGAGAGACAGGGAGAGACAGGGAGAGACAGGGAGAGACAGGGAGAGACAGGGAGAGACAGGGAGACACAGGGAGACACAGGGAGAGACAGGGAGAGACAGGGAGACACAGGGAGAGAAAGGGAGAGACAGGAAGAGAGACAGGGAGAGACAGGGAGAGACAGGGAGAGACAGGGAGAGACAGGGAGAGACAGGGAGAGACAGGGAGAGACAGGGAGAGACAGGGAGAGACAGGGAGAGACAGGGAGAGACAGGGAGAGACAGGGAGAGACAGGGCGAGAGACAGGGAGAGACAGGGAGAGACAGGGAGAGACAGGGAGAGACAGGGAGAGACAACAGCTAAAATTAGGCAGAAAGCAAAGAGCAGCAGCAGTTGAAGCTCGAAATGAGCTGCTAATGATAAAATTGCGCACTGCACAGGAGTTTCGAATAAAATGCTACACTTTCGAGGCTCCAAAGTACAGCTGAGGCCACTCGCCACATGCATTGAAGTGAAACCATACTTTTATAAGTCTCTGCCAACTTTATCTGCTCAGACAGTGGTGCAATCTAATGGAGAATCTTAGAAAAATTAGCGACAGTCCGTAAATTCTAAGTTCCTCATGACTTCCTCAAAGCAGCAAATCTGTAAGCTATGCTGTATAGCAAAATGAGAGAAATGAGAATTGGTTTAAAATTATTAATGCCAAGTCATGCGGATCGCTAGATTCTTGTGTCAGTCAGTCAGATTTCATTTCCTGACCCACTGTCACTTACTAATACCTGCAGTATTGCATTCTAAACATTGAATTCTCTTATATAGCACCAAAGTGAATGGAATTTCATGGTAGATTTTTATTCATAAAATTCAATACATTTGGTTACTGCGGCCATGCGTTTGCTTATGGGTAATATCTAGAATTGGGTAATATCTAGAATTGGGTAATATCTAGAATTGGGTAATATCTAGAATTGGGTAATATCTAGAATTGGGTAATATCTAAATTAGGGTAATATCTAGAATTGGGTAATATCTAGAATTGGGTAATATCTAAATTTGGGTAATATATAGAATTGGGTAATATCTAGAATTGGGTAATATCTAGAATTGGGTAATATCTAGAATTGGGTAATATCTAGAATTGGGTAATATCTAGAATTGGGTAATATATAGAATTGGGTAATATCTAGAATTGGGTAATATCTAGAATTGGGTAATATCTAGAATTGGGTAATATCTAGGATTGGGTAATATCTAAATTAGGGTAATATCTAGAATTGGGTAATATCTAGAATTGGGTAATATCTAGAATTGGGTAATATCTAGAATTGGGTAATATCTAAATTTGGGTAATATATAGAATTGGGTAATATCTAGAATTGGGTAATATCTAGAATTGGGTAATATCTAGAATTGGGTAATATCTAGAATTGGGTAATATCTAAATTAGGGTAATATCTAGAATTGGGTAATATCTAGAATTGGGTAATATCTAAATTTGGGTAATATATAGAATTGGGTAATATCTAGAATTGGGTAATATCTAGAATTGGGTAATATCTAGAATTGGGTAATATCTAGAATTGGGTAATATCTAGAATTGGGTAATATCTAGAATTGGGTAATATCTAGAATTCTGTAATATCTAGAATTGGGTAATATCTAGAATTCTGTAATATCTAGAATTGGGTAGTATCTAGAATTGGGTAATATCTAGAATTGGGTAATATCTAGAATTGGGTAATATCTAAATTTGGGTAATATATAGAATTGGGTAATATCTAGAATTGGGTAATATCTAGAATTGGGTAATATCTAGAATTGGGTAATATCTAGAATTGGGTAATATCTAGAATTGGGTAATATCTAGAATTGGGTAATATCTAGAATTCTGTAATATCTAGAATTGGGTAATATCTAGAATTCTGTAATATCTAGAATTGGGTAATATCTAGAATTGGGTAATATCTAGAATTGGGTAATATCTAGAATTGGGTAATATCTAAATTTGGGTAATATCTAGAATTGGGTAATATCTAGAATTGGGTAATATCTAAATTTGGGTAATATCTAGAATTGGGTAATATCTAGAATTGGGTAATATCTAGAATTCGATAAATAAATGTCAGCCAACATAGATCCTATATAACTATAGTATCTATGCTATGTTATATACGAGCTAGTATCTATGGTAGCCAAAAAATCGCACATCTTATGGATAATATAAAATTAATTCTAACTAGCTAGCTAAGGGCCATTGTGCGCCAGGGGCAGGGCGCACAGTTAATTATTGCCCAGCATGCGGGGACGCACTCACTCCGGCACTGCTCTCTCGAGCGCCACCCACCACACTCTGGTCTTGAAAATTGCCTTCACCCGGCGAGAAAAAGTAGAAATAATTCTTCTTCTGCTAAAAGAAGAAAAAGACCATTATAAAAAAATGAACTATATAACTTGGCCATGGACGCCTATAGATAGATACCTGGCTTAGAAACTAGAGTTCAAGTCAGTTTGTTTGTCTTAGTGTCTTGGTATCTTAGTGTCTTGGTGTCTTGGTATCTTAGTGTCTTGGTATCTTAGTGTCTTGGTGTCTTGGTGTCTTGGTGTCTTGGTGTCTTGGTGTCTCAGTGTCTTAGTGTCTTGGTGTCTTGGTGTCTTGGTGTCTTGGTATCTTAGTGTCTTGGTATCTTAGTGTCTTGGTGTCTTGGTGTCTTGGTGTCTTGGTGTCTCAGTGTCTTAGTGTCTTGGTGTCTTGGTGTCTTGGTGTCTTGGTGTCTTGGTGTCTTGGTGTCTTGGTGTCTTGGTGTCTTGGTGTCTTGGTGTCTTGGTATCTTAGTGTCTTGGTGTCTTGGTATCTTAGTGTCTTGGTATCTTAGTGTCTTGGTGTCTTGGTGTCTTGGTGTCTTGGTGTCTCAGTGTCTTAGTGTCTTGGTGTCTTGGTGTCTTGGTGTCTTGGTATCTTAGTGTCTTGGTATCTTAGTGTCTTGGTGTCTTGGTGTCTTGGTGTCTTGGTGTCTCAGTGTCTTAGTGTCTTGGTGTCTTGGTGTCTTGGTGTCTTGGTATCTTAGTGTCTTGGTATCTTAGTGTCTTGGTGTCTTGGTGTCTTGGTGTCTTGGTGTCTCAGTGTCTTAGTGTCTTGGTGTCTTGGTGTCTTGGTGTCTTGGTGTCTTGGTGTCTTGGTGTCTTGGTGTCTTGGTGTCTTGGTGTCTTGGTGTCTTGGTGTCTTGGTGTCTTGGTGTCTGTCTGTCTGTCTGTCTTTCTGTCTGTCTGTCTGTGTGTCTGTCTGTCTGTCTGTCTGTCTGTCTGTCTGTCTGTCTGTCTGTCTGTCTGTCTGTCTGTCTGTCTGTCTGTCTGTCTGTCTGTCTGTCTGTCTGTCTGTCTGTCTGTCTGTCTGTCTGTCTGTCTGTCTGTCTGTCTGTCTGTCTGTCTGTCTGTCTGTCTGTCTGTCTGTCTGTCTGTCTGTCTGTCTGTCTTTGTGTGCATACGGTGTAAACTCACGAATACTTTGGTTCATAATAATTTAATTTAATAATTTTCATTTAACGGGAGTTTATATTGATAGCTTATGGGGACTATTTTCCTACTCTTCTTGGCTTTAGCGGAAATTAAAAGAAGCTGTCAAGTCAAGTGAAAAATTATAAAATAAAGTTATCAAAGTTTTAATTCGTGTGAAGGATCCAGTGCCTTCTTTTGAGAAGTAAAGTGTTTTTAAAGTTTCTCTGAAGTTTTTCGTTTCGGCTTTGAAAACGGCTGGTTTTGAACGACTAGGCTTGCTAAAAGCAGAATTTGTAGATCAGTAAGTCACAAGACAGGTGCGTGCAGATCTGTCGGATGCGGTAAAGTTTGCATACAAAAGCCATTGCGCCACACAGGTACAGGGCCACAACACGCGGAGCACAATGAATTATAGTTACAACATGAAGCCGCTGATACAAAGCTAAGAAATTTGGTCTATTTTGAGTCTGAAGCAGTTCCGCATGTGTTTTTTTGAGCTGGTTAAAAAAACCTATACAACGGGTATGTGAGAACGAGTAAAAAATGCTTCTAATAGTAACCCAATCTAACTTACTGTACAATAAAGTAATGCTGGGGACACGGCTTAGCTAGACTATATGCTCACTATGCTCAACTGCTGCCCCGTCTATTCACAGGGATAGAGGTTTCACAGCTTAGAAGGGGGAAGAGGGCTTATTGGGAAAGAGGATGACTCAAAGCCTTACACAAAGGTTGAAATAATGGGGAACTGGGAGGGGCAGGCGGGGTAGGGGAGAATGGGAAGACAGGGAGAGAGCAGAAAGAGGGGAGTGGGGAAGGGGGAGCGGATCTCAGGACCACTGGCTGTATTTTTTTCCAATAATTGCCAACACGCACTGTACTGCATTCTCAGGGCAATTGTGTTAATACTTTAGGGAGACGCGATGGGCACAGCCCCACCTCAGCGACAGGCCATGGAGAGCTCTAACTGGAACTTGGATAGGCAAATCTCGCCTTTGTTCCTCATTCATTTATTTATTCATTCATCCATGCATTTATTCATTCATTCATTCATTCATCCCTGCATTTATTCATTCATTTATTCATTCACTCACTCACTCATTCATTCACTCATTCATTCATTCACTCATTCATTCATTCACTCATTCATTCATTCACTCATTCATTCATTCACTCATTCATTCATTCACTCATTCATTCATTCACTCATTCATTCATTCACTCATTCATTCATTCACTCATTCATTCATTCACTCATTCATTCATTCACTCATTCATTCATTCACTCATTCATTCATTCACTCATTCATTCACTCACTCACTCATTCAATTCATTCATTCATTCATTCATTCATTCATTCATGCACTCATTCATGCACTCAAAACAGAGAAAAATTTGCAGCCAAAAGTCTCTAATCCAGTTTCTTGTTTAAGACGTCCTTGGCCAAGCCCACCCAAGCCCTTCAACCCGCCCAGTCTGAGTCAGTGGGAGGGAGGCTACACATAGCTTTAACTCCCTTCTCTATTCTTCAAATACTCGTAATGCGCAGCGGTTACGAGCATTCATAATTGATAGATATGATTTATAATGCCAATTAATTAGCCAAATCATTTTTTTGCGCGCTTTGTGGTAGCGGATTAAATCTAGAAGGTAGACAAGTCTTGAGTAGTGCAAAATTGCATGGATAATATATTTAATAGTTTATTGTTTGGGGAAGGGGTTGATTGTCTGACTCTCTGACCCCGATTGACCTTGTGACCCCAAACTGACGCAGAAACCTAAAAACAGACGTTACAAAAGAAATAAACATATATTATTATCCAATATGCCAATGTGTTATACATGACACTTAATTCTGACCGCTTAGCTGACTCTTATGACCCCTGGACTGACTCTTATGACCCCTAGACGGATTCTTATGACCCTGGACTGACTCTTATGACCCCTGGACTGACTCTTATGACCCCTAGACGGATTCTTATGACCCTGGACTGACTCTTATGACCTCTAGACTGACTCTTTTGACCCTAGACTGACTCTTATGACCTCTAGACTGACTCTTTTGACCCTAGACTGACTGTACTATAGAAATGAAAAGACCGATGGTCCGCCAATAACTATTTTGGAGCTGAGGCTCAAGCGAGACGCTAACAAAACGAAAAGCGTAAACCGTACACAGGGCTAATAAGCCCTCTCGATGATATATTTATTGCAGTCAGTCAGAATCAGCCAGCGTGGAGGGGGGTGGGTGAGATGGGCCTGGGCTAAATCAGCGTACATAGAAAATTGAATAATAAACACGTACATTAAATCACGCAGTGGAATTGGAAAGAAAATCAATGCTACTAATCTACCTCCCAAACATACCCCCCACCTTGGCATAACAATGACAAAAACTATTCGAGGGATGAAACAATGAAAACGAATACGGTAATAGGAAAATATTCGAAAACGATGCGTGATACAAAATCGAACTCAAAAAGCAAAAAAACAACGTTGCATGAAACATTGATGGCGACATTGTGAATGGTAGAAAAATAGAGCAAAAGGTGAAGATAAGTACGCAGATCGTAGATGACAATCGAAAATTTTGCAGAAGTACGTCAGCTATCATATAAAATTTCAAAATTGAACACGAACGCAGACTTCCGCCACCAAACGCAACTGAAACAAAAACTGAAACAACAATTGTAAGCATTGGGCTATCAAAAGGTCGGAACTGGCGCATAAACTATGGTACTTCTAAGCGCAGAAAATCAAGCAATATTAAGTAGAGCTCAAATAATGCAAACATCGCTCGTAAAAAACTCAAAAAACGCAAAAGACAAACTTGCCGACAAATTCACTAAACCGTAACGACTGCTATTCAGCAAAAATTCACGCAAGAAAATAAATAGCTAAATAATGAATGTTAATCGCGTTGAACACTGAAAGCGAAAATTGGGTTAAGACGGCAAAAACAGGGTGATTCCTATTAGCATGAAAGGGAAAGAAGACTTTACGAACAATGCAACAAACAGGAAAATTGAACAACTCATCAGAAAAATTGCGAAACCTGACAAAGTCTAATTCTCTAGCAAAGGTTCGCAAACTAACCTGCAGATATTGGACACAACTTTGTTATTGGTCTCGTCATTGTGCGATCACCGACTCTGATTGAGGCGACTCTCACGTGACCGTCCGAACCACGCATGACCTCCAGCACGCGAGCCAGCGGCCAGTGACCCCGAGGCGAGTCCGGGCTCACCAGCAGCGCCACGTCTCCAGGTTGTAGGTCAGGCAGCTCGCGGCGCCACTTGCTCCGCGGTGCGAGTCCCGGCAGCCACTCGCGCAACCACCGGCGCCAGATCTGCGACACCAGCTGCTGGACGTGACGCCATCTTCTTGAAGGACTGCGGGCGATGGCAGCGTCGACCTCCGGTGCAAACTTCCCGCCGACTTGCCCGATGAGGAAGTGATTCGGCGTCAGCGGCACATCATCACTCGGATGCGCCGTCTGGTACGTCAACGGCCTTGAATTCAGAAGTGCCTCCGCTCCAGCAAACGCGCTTAGCAGCTCCTCATCCGTGACGTCCGCCTCCTTCAGAATTGCCCAGATTGCCTTCTTCGCTGCTTTGATCATGATTTCGTGCACCCCACCGAAGTGCGGCGCAGCGGGCGGGTTGAAATGCCATCGCAACTGCTGAGAAGCCGTTCGCTGTTGAAGCTTCTGGGTATCCAAGACGTCGACTAGTTCTCGAAGCTCGCGCGCCGCACCGACGAAGTTCGTGCCGTTGTCCGAGAACAGCTCGATCGGTTGGCCTCGTCGACTGATCATCCGCTGTAGAGTCCGTAGGAAGGAATCGGTATCCATGCCGAATGCCACTTCCAGATGTACAGCTCGCGTTGCCAAGCAGGTGAACAATGCCAGGTACCTTTTCTGCCGAGCCTTGCCACGGCCCTGCTTAGTGATGAATGGACCGGCAAAGTCGACAGCGACACGAGCGAAGGCACGAAGCGGCTCCTTGAATCGGCAAGCGGGCAAGGGGGCCATAATCTGGCTGGCTGGTCTGGCTTTCCGTCGGCGACATTCGGCGCACTTTGCTTCCCAAGACTTAATGGCTTCTCTGGCCGAGACGATCCAAAATCGGTTTGACAGTGCCACCAGAGTTTGGTTTGTGCCTAGATGTTGGACACTTTCGTGGTGATGCTTCACGATGAGCTCCGTCACGCGGTGTGATCGTGGCAGAATGATAGGAAATCGAGTGCTAAACGGTAGCACATCGGCGAACTTTAGTCTCCCATCAGCGCGAAGCAGGTCGTTGACGTCGAGCTTCGGGTTCAAGTTAGAAATCACACTGCGTCCCGGCAACTGCTTTCCTGCTCGCAGACAAGCGATCTCTTCCGCAAACGTTTCTTGCTGGGCTCTCTGGATGATCTTCGATTCAGCTGCTTCAATCTCTGCTGGTGATAGCTCGCCAGTATCTCGGTGCTCCTTCATCAAACGGCAGTTGTTAGCGAACCTGGCCACCCAAGCGTGAACACGGACAGCTCTGATCCAGCTGGAGAAGCGCTCTGGCTCCAGTCGATGATTGCGCTCTAGCACATCGGTGACATACGTTCTCTGGCTCTCACCGGCCGGCGACTGATCCTCGCATCTGCGTCTCTCTTCCACCTGCTCAGGAACCTGCACTTTGTTCTTTGGCCAATTCTCTGCCTCTTCTAAGAGAAACTGAGGTCCATGCCACCACAACTGGCTAGCCGCCACTGCCTTGATCGATAGTCCTCGAGAGAGCAGATCTGCTGGATTCTTTTCCGTCGAAACATATCTCCACTGGTTCGGCTCTGTTGAAGCTTGGATCTCGCCCACTCGAGAGGAGACAAACGGCTTGAACATTTTTCCTCGGCCACGAATCCAGTACAACACGTTTAAGCTGTCAGACCAAAAAACTGCGTCACGAAGCGGCACTTGCAATGACTGCGCGACTTTGCTTGCGAGTTGGACTCCCAGAACTGCTGCCATCAGCTCCAACCTCGGTGTACTCATGGTTGTGATTGGAGCTACTCGAGTCTTCGAGATGATAAGTCGAACGGAACGTTCACTGTCAGTTGCCGTTTCACTTCTCCAGTAGCATACAGCTCCGTAAGCTTTCTCGGATGCGTCAACGAACACGTGCACACTACCCGACAGGGAATTTTCTCCTTCAAGCGCCCTGGAAAGCCGAATCTCGCTTAAATGCTTCAGGTCAATGCACCAGGCGCTCACTTTTGCACTAAGTTCTGCATTCAGCGGTTCATCCCAATCAAGACCTGTCTGCCAAAGCTCCTGCATCAGAATCTTCGCCTGCACGACAAATGGAGAGATCAGTCCAAGTGGATCAAAGACGCTCGCTAGCTTCTTCAGCAGACCTCTTTTTGTGGTCACCTGACGCGACTCGTTTTCATCTTTAAAGGTAAATTCGTCCTGCTCACTCTGCCACGTGACACCCAGTGTCTTGGTGCTTGGTAGTTCTTTGCTGTCCAAGGTAACTTCGGCTGCACGGTCTTCAGGTGGGATTCTATCGAGCACAGCTCTCGAGTTCGAGACCCACTTGCGCGCGTGCATGCCGGCGCGCCTCCAGAGCTCACTGAGTTGATCGTACAGCCTGCAGGCGGCTGCCTCGGTGGGCGCAGAGTCCAGGCTGTCATCCATATAGGTAGAGTGCAGTACTGTCTCGGCCGCCTCTGGAAGCTCACCTTTTGACTTTTCAGCATGGCAGCGGGTAACGAACTGTGCCAAGAACGGAGAGCTGGTGACGCCGAACACCACTCTGTTGAACTCGTAGACATCCGGCTGCTTTGAAGGATCGGCGTCCCGCCAAAGGAAACTGTGCAGCGGCCTGTCCTTCGGGTCCATCTCGATCTGGAGATACATTTCCGCTACGTCGCATGCGATCGCAATCGGGTGTCGGCGGAACCGAAGCAGCACGTCAACCAAATCCCTCTGCAGTTTGGGGCCCTGGAGGATCTGGTCGTTCAATCTGGCAGCCGATGCATCAAAGACTATTCGCACTTTTGTCGTAGCCTTGTCTGGCCGCAGCACTGGGAAGTGCGGCAGGAAACAGCGGCCTTCAGTCTCAGCTTGCGACACTTTTCGGATATAACCTTGCTGTTCATACTTTTCAAGGATCTCCTGATACTGCTTGCAGACGTTCATATCCTTAATCAGCCGCTGTTCGGTGTTCTTTAGTCGCTTCAAGGCCATTGAGAAAGTGCCTGCTGGAGCCAGCCGATCCTTTTTCCATGGAATCCCGATCTGGTAACGGCCCTTCGTGTACTTTAGCGACGACTTGGCTTGCTGGACGGCTCTCTCCTCATCGGCGGTCAGCGGACTTCGATTGGCACCTTCTGAGACGTTCTCGATCTCCCAAAACTGCCGCAGGATCTTAGCCACCTGACCAGATTCGGAATCGCAGCTGAAGAAAGTGGCAGCAAAATGGGCGTTCTGCATCTCAGAATTGTCCTGCTCTGTGCGACCGATGCACGTCCAACCCAGGGGAGTCAGGCGCGCCTTTGGCTCCAGCGGCTGTCCGACGATTTCTTTGAGAGACACGTGAAGATCCGGGTGATCAGCACCAATCAGCAAGTCCACTACTGCAGGCTCACACAGCTTCGGAAACGGCACATTTCTCAGATGAGGCCACTGCTGCGCTTCTTCGTGCCAGTCGACGCCTTTGAGGGACCCAGTCACGTGATCAGCGGTGAAGGCGACGATCATTGAGCTGGTCTGACCATCCAGACTTTCCAAGCTAAAGCAGACTGGGGCTGTCATGAAGGTCTCTGTTTGGCCATTGATGACTCCGACTTTCACCTTTTCGAGCGCTCCATGCACTCCAAGCGCTTCTGCTATCCCGATGTTGACGTAGCTCCTGGTACTGGCATCGTCGAGCAAGGCATTCACCTTCAGCTTCCGGGACCCGTTCCGTAGGACTACAGGTACCGTTCGTAGCGAGATTGCCGTTTCACCAGCCGACAGAAGCGTCACCGGTCCAGTCTTTCCTGAACTGGAAGCGGATTTAGCGTCCTTGGATGCAGTCTGCTTCGCTTCACCAGACTTGGCCAACACTTTTTCTGCATGAAGCAGGCGATGATGGAACTTTGTGCAGCTGCTGATGCCGCACCGACGACCACGCCGACATTGGCTACCAAGATGTCCTTGGCCCAAGCACCGGAAACAACACTTCGAGCTCTGCGCCGCGTCCCAGCGTTTTTCCACCGGAAGCTCCTTGAACTCACTGCAGGACCACAGCTCGTGATCACCTTGACAAACAATGCAAATCTTTCGCTGTACCTTCTTGTCACTGTCCGTAGTAACGAAAGTCTTTGGTCGCTGCTCTCGCTTTTGACGCTCCTGCTGCATGGTGGCAACGCCCTGCACAATCTCTGACGCTTCAGTCTGAAACTCTGCTTCTTGCAGCACCCAAATTCTCAGATTTCTAACACTCTCCGGCTTCCGCTGCTCAAAGATCCACCTCCGGTAGCTGGCAACCATCTGCTCAGGCAACTTTTTCTGCAGCCTCACATACAACATCCCATCTTGAAGCTCTGCCTCTTTACCCGCATCCTCAAGGTTAACGACAGCCACATCCAGTAGATTAGCAAAGCTTTTCAGATCCTTGGCGTTTCCATTTCGCACGATCGGGAAGCTGTCCAGCTCTTCCAAGTGCAGAGCAAGTTGCCTACGCTGTCCACCAAATTCTCTCTCTAATCTCTCTTTTGCAGCTTCATATGCCGCAGCAGAGTGTCCTAGATGTTCTATAACCTTCAAAGCTTCACCGCTGAGGTACTGCCTAAGCTGCAGCAACTTGAATTCTGGTGTTGCAGGGGCGCTGTCGATGCACGCAACAAAGGCTGCCTTCCAGTTTTCATACTTCTGCTTTTCTCCACTAAACGTTGGGATTTCAACACGCTTCAGCATCTTCCACAAATCCTTTGAAAGCTCCTTCGGGTTGGATCCTTTGCTGGACGCAGCACTGCCAGAAAGTTTGTGTAACTCACCAGCTGCTTCTTCTTGGTCACCCGCAGCGTTCTCACCGCTTGAGCTCGCGGCAGGAGGAGCTTCTTTGGCGCGCTGCAATCTCCGGTTTCTGGCGCTTTCGACGCGCTGCATGGCAGCTTGGTAGTCGCGCTCTGTCTCCTCCATTTCGTCTAGTAGGCGCTGTCGCCTCTCGTTGTCCTTGGCGTCGGCGTAGCCTTCATGCAGTTCTTCCTGGATGGCGCTGACCAGATCTTGCAGGTCTGACAGAGCGTCACAGGCAACTTGCACTTCGTCATCAGAGGCGTGCGTCTTTAACAGCCAAGACAGCTTGTTTTTGCAACGAGTGAACGCTGCTTTTTTTCGGGATTTCTCGAAGCGCAGCTTCTCTAAACGTAGGGCGCCGGCATCGTCTTGGGCTTCCTGCTGCTGCTGCTCATTGGCGTCGTCACTGTCCATCCTGGTCCTTCGTTTCACAGTAGGGTTCTATTGCTTGCCACGTCAGTGGTAAGTTAGGCTTGTCCAACCACGCTCTGCTACCAAAATGTACTATAGAAATGAAAAGACCGATGGTCCGCCAATAACTATTTTGGAGCTGAGGCTCAAGCGAGACGCTAACAAAACGAAAAGCGTAAACCGTACACAGGGCTAATAAGCCCTCTCGATGATATATTTATTGCAGTCAGTCAGAATCAGCCAGCGTGGAGGGGGGTGGGTGAGATGGGCCTGGGCTAAATCAGCGTACATAGAAAATTGAATAATAAACACGTACATTAAATCACGCAGTGGAATTGGAAAGAAAATCAATGCTACTAATCTACCTCCCAAACACTGACTCTTATGACCTCTAGACTGACTCTTATGACTCTGAACTGACTCTTATGACTCCAAAACGAGTTCTAAATGAGCAACGCTCGTTTTAAGGATCTGGGAAGCTGGCCCAGCAGCTGAGGATCTGGGAGGCTGGCCCAGCAGCTGAGGATCTGGGACACTGGCCCAGCAGCTGAGGATCTGGGACACTGGCCCAGCAGCTGAGGATCTGAGAGGCTGGCCCAGCAGCTGAGGATCTGGGACACTGGCCCAGCAGCTGAGGATCTGGGAGGCTGGCCCAGCAGCTGAGGATCTGAGAGGCTGGCCCAGCAGCTGAGGATCTGGGACACTGGCCCAGCAGCTGAGGATCTGGGAGGCTGGCCCAGCAGCTGAGGATCTGGGACACTGGCCCAGCAGCTGAGGATCTGGGAGGCTGGCCCAGCAGCTGAGGATCTGGGACACTGGCCCAGCAGCTGAGGATCTGAGAGGCTGGCCCAGCAGCTGAGGATCTGGGACACTGGCCCAGCAGCTGAGGATCTGAGAGGCTGGCCCAGCAGCTGAGGATCTGAGAGGCTGGCCCAGCAGCTGAGGATCTGGGACACTGGCCCAGCAGCTGAGGATCTGAGGGTCTGGTGGTTAACTCATGGACGCAAATTTCAGGACAAGCCCAAGAATAATTATCGCAGCACGTGGCCCGGCTGGAAACTCAGATGCGTTACCGCCTGAGAAACACTTTTGCATCCCTTAGAGTTCAGCCATAGACACTTGGAAGCCAGCTGAGTATTGCTGCAGCAGGATTGAAGGTGAGAAACACAACTCCATCACCCAAGCCGGCCAGCCCTAACCGAAAGGATAGGAAATGCGGCAATCAAAACGATAAAGATTCGCCATAAATGGAAAAATGTCAAGTGTGCAAAAAGTTGCTAAAAAAATCCGACAGATACGCTGTTAAACGTGGCCGAGTTTATTGCCCGAGCTGTTACAAGATTCTGGCCTCTAGCAAGTGCGGAGGCTGCGGTAAACCAATATTCGGCAACAAGCTGTGCGCCATGGAGAAGGAATGGCACCCTGATCACTTCAAGTGCGTCGTCTGTCACAAGATGATCGAGGACGACACCTTTGCGATCTTCGAAGACCAGCCGGTGTGCAACGTGTGCAAAAATTCCAAGAATCCACCAGCTAGCGCGAGTGAGCTTTACGACTACCTAATATACTGTAATTAGTAATAAAAATAGCTGGCAATCTTTGATTACACCTGCCCCAATGGGCAGATGTGCAACCGACAGCTCAGCCGCTGCTATTGCGCGGCGCATCTGAAGGCTGCGTACGGCTGTTCAGTCCAAGAGCTGGGGAGGGGGGTCGCCATAGGGAGGGGTCGCCACACATACCCTCAATTAGGGGTCGCCACACACACACCCTCAATTAGGGGTCGCCACACACACACCCTCAATTAGGGGTCGCCACACACACACTCAATTACCCCAGGGGGGTCGCCACACACACCCTCAATTACCCCAGGGAGTGGGTCGCCACACACACCCTCAATTACCCCAGGGAGTGGGTCGCCACACACACCCTCAATTACCCCAGGGAGTGGGTCGCCACACACACACCCTCAATTAGGGGTCGCCACACACACACCCTCAATTAGGGGTCGCCACACACACACTCAATTACCCCAGGGGGTCGCCACACACACCCTCAATTACCCCAGGGGGGTCGCCACACACACACACTCAATTACCCTAGGGAGGGGGTCGCCACACACACCCTCAATTACCCCAGGGGGGGGGGTCGCCACACACACCCTCAATTACCCCAGCTAATGCTGGCACCATTTAACAGCTGGGTTAACTGAAGCAATGCAGAGTTAAGTGTCTTGCTCAAGGACACAAACACAAGGACACCTTTCAGTCGTGAGTCCGACTCTCTGACCGCTAGGCTACAACCCCTAAAACCATGACTAATTAGAATTATGAAATAATAAGTTTGATTACTTTGGCACCAATTCAAACGCAATTATTATTCTTAGAAATGGTTCTTGCCAACCAGCATGAGTTTCTATTTACCAATTGCCAAAACACCAGAGGTTAAACGTTGCAAGGAGTGCGAACAGCCTCTGCTAGCCATCAAGTACTACGTACAGAATGGTGAGTACTACTGCGAGCCCTGCTACGAGCAGACAGGCGCCCCGAAGTGTCACGAGTGCAAGCGGCCAATTCTCGGCAAATGGGTCACCTCCAACGGCAAGACCTGGCACGCGGAGCACTTCTGCTGCTTCAAATGCAACGACAACCTCATGGGCCGGCCGTTCAGCTTCAAACACGGCGACCTGATGTGCGTGCCCTGCTTCAAGAAGTTCGTGCTGCACCGGCCTACAGAGCCGAAGCCGACCACGGACCCCGAGGTCCTTGACAGGACTACAAAGCCGGAGGAGGACTAGCAGAACTGATGGCTCAAGTGCATTTTTAATTCGAACGTTTTTTTCGCTTAGCGATTGAAACTACAACCCTCTTTTAATTTCCAGTGCATGGTCATGCTTTTTCATTTGTATACAAAGAGAAAATATTGAGCGCTTTTTTACACCAATTGAGTCTACAACTCAACAATAATTTAAGGATTTTTATTTGATCGATTTGCGCTCAACAGTTTGTACACGAAAAGCTAGTGGGTGTCTGCATGATCTAATTCCTACCGAATGACTTCAAATGAATTCCGATAAATCCACGTGACTTAAAATGGAATTATCACTATAAAACAGAATAAATCACGTGACTTCAATTCTGATAGATCTCGTGGCTATAAATAGAATAAATCACGTGACTTCAAATCGGATTGCTCTCGTGGCTATAAATAGAATAAATCACGTGACTTCAATGCGGATAGATCTCGTGGCTATAAATAGAACAAATCACGTGACCTCAAGTCGGATAGATCTCGTGGCTATAAATAGAATAAATCACGTGACTTCAATTCGAAAAGATCTCGTGGCTATAAATAGAAAAGTCACGTGACTGTCATCGGATAAATCGCCCAGGATTCCAAAGCGCCACTTACCGCTAGACAGTCTGTCCAAGCCTCCAGCCGGTGATTTCGCCTGCCTCAGCAGAGCCGCTGACGCCGCCATCGATCCAGTCGTCGTTGTCGACTTCGTAGTTTTCGTCGTGGTCGCCGCCGTCTCAAAATCGGAGGCTACGCCAACGGCGAACCGCCGCGCCAGCAGGTCCAGATGCTCCTCAACGCTGCCAGACAGGCTGTCGCACGCGGACAGGCCAACGGATGTCAGCGTCTTGGCTTTCGCTGACACTGAAGACGCAGTTGGAAACGTAGTTAACGGAGATGCAAAGGTGACTGATGCAGAGGTGGATGAAGTGGCTGCAGCCGCCGTCGCTGACGAGGTTTTTGACGCCGAGCATCGCTGCAGCCAGTGGGGCACTCGGTGCAGCGGCAGGGCCAGAGGGCTCAGCAAAAACTCGGCTAGGCGACTCCTCCGACGCCGATGATCGGCGGACAGAGCACCGACAGCATCAAGACAGGTGGACATGGCCGAGGCAGGGTCTTGGGGAGCTACTGGCGAATTTTGTTGCTGTAACTGCTGCTGCTGCTGCTGCTGCTGCTGCTCCAATCCTTGCTGATGAGGAATCGAGGCCGATACCTGTTGAGGGGCAGCCGGCGGAGGCGTTGGCAGCATCTGGAACTGGGAGTCAATCGAGTCGTTAGTTGCTGACGCAGACGCGGCCGCAGTGCACAGGTGATGGTTGCTGGCGTTCAGCTGCTTTGACTGACTGGCCGAGCCGCTGACGCCGCCGCCGCCGCCGCCGCCGCCGCTGCCTCCAAGCAGCTTCGCGGCTGGAGCAGAAAAGAAGCTGAGCGAGCGGGACAGCTTGCGTCTCAGATTGGACTTGGTTGATGCCTGCTGCTGCTGGTCATGCTGTTTTTTCTTCTTTTTCTGGTCGATCGGCTTGCCCGTTTGTTGCTGATTATTATTCTTCTGCTGTTGTTGCTTTCCCGGCGAGTCCTTCAGCATGCAGTCGTCGCTTCGATGCCGCTTCACCGGTTCCGCTGTCGATTCGTCGTCCGTCGAAGTTTGTCGTCGACGATTGCCGCGAAGGTCGCGAATTAGTCGACGAAAATCCCAGACGCTGCCGGAGCGCGGTCCGTTGGCGGCTTCGTTTGGCTGATCAGTGTCGGACTCAGCGGCCGTGGAGTTGCTCTGCCGCTGCGGCAGGACGTCCTTGATGTAGGCGTATCCGGGCTCTTCAAAGTCCTCGACACTGTCATTGTCATCGACGTCATTGGCGGTATCGTCGTTTCCGCCGCTTCCGGGTCGCCAGGAGGCGGCCGCCGCGGCAAGGAAGCGACCATCGCTACCGGTTGCGCCGTCCGTTGAATTTGACGCAGCGGACAAAGAGGCGGAAGTTCTGATGGTGACTTGAGACGACTCTGGGCCCGCTGGTCCACGCTGGCGAAGGCTTGGCTGATCTGCAAAGGCATGGTGAAGCAGTAATGGCGCCTCAAACTACACTCGATGGATTGCGCCTCAAACGACACCCGATGGCGATTCAAGCTACACCCGATGGCGATTCATGCTACACCCGATGGCGCCTCAAACTACACCGATTGCGTCTCAAACTACACCCGATGGCAATTCAAACTACGCCTCGCTCCATATGTACCAACTCACATCTGTCAGAGCCGGTGCCGTCAGTCGATTTCGATCGCTCCTCGCTAGCCGACTTGGACCTCGTGAGGCTCCGACGTCCGCCACTCTTATTGCCGCTTTTCAACTTGGCAAGGCGGTGCTGCGGCACCGGCGTCTCAGAGTCCTCCGAGATCCAACGGCGCCCAGTCAGCGGGTCGATTGTCGCGCTAGGCGCCGAAACGTTGACGCCCGCTGAGTTGTAGGAACCGACGTTTGTCGCCGCGGTTTGTCGCATAGAAGTTGAACGGTCGAGAAGTTTCGGAATTCGATTAAGCTGGGAAGTAAATTTGATGATGGAGTAGTTTTTCTTGCTAATTTAGATTCATGGATAAATTTCATAATGACCTTGGTAACTAATGCAGTTTATTACCCTTAACGATCAATTTAGCGCTGCTAACAGGCTCTGCCTTATAGCAATCGTGGCAACCCCTTTCATAGAATCTCTGTCAAGCCCTTTTAATATTTAGCGTCCCTAACAACTCTTCACAACTCTTTGAGCTGCACAGTTGACAAGATCTTTTTAATAACCCCCAGGTGCCAACCCCATCCTGGATGACAATTTTTCGGCCTTGGTAATGTCTTTAATAGCATACAGGGTAATTGGTTTTTAAAGTCCATGACAACCCTGTTTTAGCGTCCCTGGCAACCCTGTTTTAGCGTCCCTGGCTGCGTCCCTGAGAGAGGTTGCGTCCCTGGCAACCCTGCTTGAACGGCCCTGGCAAACCTCTTTATAACGCCACACGCAAAATCGTATGTTAGTCTCCTTTACAATCCCCGTCAACAAAATCCCTTTATCGCCCCTTTGAAAAGTCCAACACGAAGCGTTAGTTTAATCGTGAGCTGAAATCCTTTATCGCTTCCCCAGGGGGTGGGTTGGATTTTTAAGAGCTAGTCATCTCAAACACCCTCGCTTGGAGAGAGAGAGAGAGAGAACAGTGAGCAGTAGTTGAATCCGTGTTAGCTTACAGACAACAATTTGCAGAGATTGCATTTGAGCAATCAAAGCGGAAATCGGAAAATTGGGGGTTAAGGATCACTGCTCTGTAGGGCTAAGGATCACTGCTCTGTAGGGCTAAGGATCACTGCTCTGTAGGGCTAAGGATCACTGCTCTGTAGGGCTAAGGATCACTGCTCTGTAGGGCTAAGGATCACTGCTCTGTAGGGCTAAGGATCACTGCTCTGTAGGGCTAAGGATCACTGCTCTGTAGGGCTAAGGATCACTGCTCTGTAGGGCTAAGAATCACTGCTCTGTAGGGCTAAGGATCACTGCTCTGTAGGGCTAAGAATCACTGCTCTGTAGGGCTAAGGATCACTGCTCTGTAGGGCTAAGGATCACTGCTCTGTAGAGTTTTGGATGATTATTCAAAGACTTTTTAAAATCTTAGATAAGTTCCAGACAGCTTGTCTCACCAGTCCAGCGGCGGCGGCAGAAAGTGTGGAGGCTGCCGCTCTCCCGTCTCTGTCGCCGCTGCCTTCGCACTCGTCCAGCCGGTCGTGATCGGACTCCAGCTCCAACTCGGCTTCGATCGACTCTTCAGATCCGGCCGATTGGCCGAAGCGAAACAGGTGGGCTGGCGAGGCCGCAAGACCGCGCTCAATCAGCGCTCGATTCGCCGCCAGCTTTGCGGTCTCCTCAGCCAGCAGACCGGCCAGGGCCGCCGACGTCGCCTCCGCGTTCGGTCGCTCCTCGGCGGCGGCTCGAAGTCGAGTGACTAACGGAGGGCGATTTGCGGCCGAGAGCTGGCCGAGCTCGCTGTTGGAGGCTGATCGAGTCGGCTGCGAAAGGTCGGATTCTGCCGCTATGGCTGCCAGCTGCTCAGCAGTGAGCTGCAGCTCAGGAATACCTGTTAGAGGCATTTGGCAGATAACTGGTTTCTTAGGCTCACTAGTCTGTCTGTCTGTCTGTCTGCCTGTCTGTCTGTCTGTCTGTCTGTCTGTCTGTCTGTCTGTCTGTCTGTCTGTCTGTCTGTCTGTCTGTCTGTCTGTCTGTCTGTCTGTCTGTCTGTCTGTCTGTCTGTCTGTCTGTCTGTCTGTCTGTCTGTCTGTCTGTCTGTCTGTCTGTCTGTCTGTCTGTCTGTCTGTCTGTCTGTCTGTCTGCCTGTCTCTCTGTCTGTCCGTCTGTCTGTCTGTCTGTCTGTCTTCTGTCTGTCTGTCTTCTGTCTGTCTGTCTTCTGTCTGTCTGTCTGCCTGTCTGTCTGTCTGTCCGTCTGTCTGGCTGTCTTAGTGTCTGTCTGTTTTTGAGGCGGGCTGCTGGGGATGAAGTAGTGTGACTCGAGCTCATTTACAATTCCCATTTTGTATCATTTACTAAACTAATATTGATTTTCTTTTGCGGTTATATCTTTATCTTTCTGTCTAGTTTTCGACACTAATTAAAACAAAAATCTATTCTAGGTGACTTTACGTGCCATCGGTAAGTTTGCAAACTAATAAAGTAAGCTTGCATACCTATTGTTAGTTTCTTTTTAACTGCCACCACAGAGTAGAATAATTTGAGTGAGGCAACGGTTTCGAATTGAGTTTTCCAAGCAACAGCTGGAAATTCAGTGCGCTAGCGTCAAAAGCAAGGCTGTCCAAATCACGCGAGATTGGCTATGCTGACTTTACAGCACGGGGCAGTAAATAAACTGCTAGCATTTTTACTAGAATAACTGCCGCCCGGTTAATCCCATTCTCCCTCGACTCTGCACCTAAACTCTCCATTCCCTATTACTCATTCCCCTTCTTAAACAAACCAAACCCCATGCTTAAAAGTGAACAAGTTTGAAAAGCAATTTATTTTGTTTGCTAGGCGAGCAATACTCGCCTCAGAAGTCTCATGCGACTCAGTGGTGGGAACGGCATGAGAATTTCTGTGGGAGTCATTTTTCTCAAAATCTCTTTACCGCTGGTAATGTTGGTTGAAGTCTCCTTTTACTCGCTGTATATGCATAGCAACAATTATAAGCTTATTTCTCTACAGTACTAAGCTAACACGTTCATTGCAATTTATATAATATGAGCTGGATAGGATAATTGTGACTGTCAACAATTTAATTGACCTGGTCTGCCCTTTCAAGTGACTATTCTTTAAAGTAAAGCTTATTAACAACATGCCGCCATTTATGACTCTAGCGTATGAAGTATTACGTGTTTAGGCCTAATGTCTATAAGCTTATGCTTGCGTCTTTTCTGCGAAAAACTAAATAGCACTCACCCAACATATCTCGAATGTCAGCGCGTTCAAATTTATCGTCCAAATCTTGAATTCGCTGCCTTAATCGCGCGGTTCGTTCGTGTATTGCTTTCATATTGTCGAAATAATCTGTGTACATGTCTTGAAATTTTAGAATGACTTTCATCGCGTTTCTTGTGTAGCAGTCGTCAACGCGGCTATGAACGGACCTGAAGACTGAGCAAGCGGCTAGTAATTCTTGCATTCGTTCCAATTCAAGCTGCTTCTGCTCTCTCCTGCGTGCTCGACCGTCTGGAAGTGAATCATATGTACCGTCGGACCAGTTAGTAGTGCTTGATATTGTCATCGGGCCATTGAGGTCACAGGTATTGCTGGCGGTTGCAGATGATTCATCTCGCGATTCATTAACAGAATCATTAGCAACGGAATCGTTCGACATGCTCTCCTTGCCGCAGTTACGAATAGTCTCATCCTGTTTATCTATTTCTACAACAAGAACATCCTCCTCTGTCAAAAAATTAGCAGAGTTACGTGTCAAACGAGTTTCGAGGCGAATCATGCCTGATAGGAGACTAAAACGCTCCCAGAGGCATTTGGAAATACGGATGATTAAATAGAACCCTCTGCGCTTCAAACACTGCTAGAGTATCGGAAATTATTACTTAATCACAAATGTAAAATTTAGTTTAATGAAAACTACGATATAGGAAAGGAGGTCAAAATGGTGCCAATGCTATAGTCGAGAAGTTAAAACCATATTTTGCTCTTACCTATTTTAAATAAATTTGAAATACATTTAACTTTGAAATAAATTCTAGAAAAGAAATATAAAATAATAAATCCATGATACAGCTAGTAAACTTTGTTTGAATATTATACTGCGAAAAAACGATAACTTACAAAAATGTAATTTTTCGAAATGCGAAAGACGATATATTTTTTATTGTCCTAAATGTTGAACCCGAGAATAGGTGGCGTAAAATTCTACTCTCGAAAGTAACTCTTAAAGTTTCAATTCATTAAAGCAGTGAATCAAAAGTCAAAAGTCAAAGCTCCAGCTTTTCACAAAAATCTTCTGTGCCTACATTCAATAATTTTAACTTTTATAACTTCTTTCGCTTTCACATAGATTCGCTATTGTGTCACATCTTTCCATTTTATTTAAACTGCTCTGTTATTATTTGAACAATGAAGTCCTAATGTATAGTAAAAATGAGCTGTTTTCTTAATGTACTAAAACTCATCTTTACCAGAGTAAATGAGTTATACTTGTTGCTACATTTTTGGTCTTCTAAAAAGCTATATTGTTGCCATAAATTCGAACAGCGAAAATGAGTGTTTTTATAGTTATCCCTAAATTTATGAAGGAATTGATATCATTGTAAAAATAATTTAAATACATCTCATGTTAAAATTTTAAGCAATATAAATCTAGCATCTTTTTGCGACATGCTTTTTAACTTTTAAAATTCTATACTAAGGAAGCTAAATTATTAGTTTGTAAATTACATACTTATTGGCTTTTTATTTAGAATATAACTTTGATTAAAAAATTGATTTTTTTCATGTTTTATGAATTTCAGTTTTTCAGCATAAAAATATTAAAACATTATTTTAGTACATTGTTTGCCAACTTAAATCTAAATTTAAGTATTTTTTCCTCATTTGAAATTTTTGTACACTGCAGAAAAATAGAAATTTTATACAGAATTATTAAATAATATCTTCTAAATTTGCTGCCACATTTTTGTTTTAATTGCAGAGCAACGGCGGTCCACAATTTAGTGGACCAGCTACACAGGCTAGTCGCTGATCATTGAAGTCAAATCAGGCTATTTGACTTATTTCAAAGTTTAAGTCGCGTACAAAATGAAGGTGACAGTCAGTTTTGGCCCAACTAAACTAGTTGTACCTTGCGGAACTGGCGAGCTCACAGTGCGCGATCTCGCCCAGAAAGCTGCCAGCAGGTTCAGTTCAGCCGCCGCCGCCGCAGCTGTGGCCGCAACCAAAGCATCCGAGGTGACAGTCACGTGCCTAACTTTGGCTAGGGATGGCGGCATTCTGGATTGGAACGATCGAGTGGCGGACGTTGTGGATGACAGGGAGCTGGTTAGCGACTGTTTGTGGCTGTGCTTGATCCGATGGGATATACTTAATTTAAAAGACTCTAAAGGGATAAGATGTTGAAGCCTTGACTTAAATTCAGGGGAGGAGAGTTTGATTAAGCTCCTATGGGTGAGATTCTGAGATTTAAGCTTCTATGGGTGAGATTCTGAGATATAAGCTTCTATGGGTGAGATTCTGAGATATAAGCTCCTATGGGTGAGATTCTGATACATAAGCTCCTATGGATGAGATTCTGAGATATAAGCTCCTATGGATGAGATTCTGAGATATAAGCTCCTATGGGTGAGATTCTGAGATATAAGCTCCTATGAGTGAGATTCTGAGATATAAGCTCCTATGGGTGAGATTCTGAGATATAAGCTCCTGTGGGTGAGATTCTGAGATTCAGGCGCTGATGGGTGAGATTATGATATATAAGCTTCTATGGGTAAGATTCTGAGATTTAAGCTCCTATGAGTGAGATTCTGAGATTTAAGCTCCTATGAGTGAGATTTTTTTATTTAGGCTTTAAGGGTTAAACACTTAGGAATTTACGCTCCAAGGGAAAACTTTTATTATTTATGCCTCGATAAGGGTTTCATTTTGGTGATTTTTATCTTGTTGAGGAGGATTAAGCCTTGAGGTTAATTAAGATTGCTGAATCCGAAAATCTACGCAGTGGTTTACGGTCCTCTTCGCCTAAATATTTTAGATAATAGCTGAAACCTGCAGCGTCTCGTCGGCGACCGCTTTTGATCTGCCGCCCAAACCGCCGCCTCCGCCACCCCCGCCGCCTCCACCGCCGCCTCCACCGCCGCCTCCGCATCTGCCACCGCCACCGCCGCCGCCACCCCCTCCTCGAACGTCGTCAGTAGCTGGCTCCGTTAATGCAGTCAACTCAACTAAGACGTCAGTTACAACGAATTCCGAAGAAAATAATAAAGATAACAATAATATTAATAATAATAACAGTAGTAGTAAACCCGACAGTCGACGCGAATCATTGATGCTGCCGCCGCCTCCTCCGGCGGAATATCTTCGACAATTGTCGGAGACAGCCGCCGCCACCGCCTCTGCCGCCACCGACGATGACCTGGACCGTGGCGAAGATGACGAGCTGGACTACCCGGCGGCGACTGAGAATGATGACACCGCTGAGACGGACAGCTACCTGTCTGTGAAACTGCCGCCAATCGATCCGACCGTTTCCTATACATTGAAGTCGGCCAACACAAGTCGATGCGTTGGGCCGTTAACGACTAAACCGTTTTTGGACGGCAGGCAGCAGTCAGCTGGGTTGGAAATTCTGTCCGTGTCCAAACCGGCCTGGGCGGCTCTAGTTCGGCCGGGTGACCGAGTTGTGGCCATTGATGGCAGCTCGTTGCTGGGAGTGTCATTTCAACAGTGAGTTGCTCATCTGCTTGTAGATGTGGATTAGCCATTGGGAAGTTTAATCCAGGGATTTCGGCTCTTAACAAAGGAGGCTGTAGCCCAGTGGCGCGGCGCTCTGATGTGCCAGCGGCCCAGACTTGAGTCCAATTGCAGTCACATTAATTTTGAGGCTAAATTGCTATCTCGGCTTGGCTCTGCTCGTGCAAATACCGGCCTTGAGGGCCAACCCCCCAAGGCACAGTGAAGTGTACATGCCTAACGATAAATAAAGTTAGGGCCGCTGTACACTCCTATGTGAGTGTTGATGGGCAGTAATGCCTCCCCAGCACACCGGTCATTTTTAACACACTTTGAGGAGCCAATCATTTCACACTTTCAAATTTGATTTGATTGGACGAGAGATGGGGAGGGTGAACTGGTTGGTCACTTGGGCAGAGAGTATGATGTGCATTGGACGAGAGATGGGGAGGGTGAACTGGTTGGTCACTTGGGCAGAGAGTATGATGTGCATTGGACGAGAGATGGGGAGGGTGAACTGGTTGGTCACTTGGGCAGAGAGTATGATGTACATTGGACGAGAGATGGGGTGGTTGAACTGGTTGGTCACTTGGGCAGAGAGTATGATGTGCATTGGACGAGAGATGGGGAGGGTAAACTGGTTGGTCACTTGGGCAGAGAGTATGATGTGCATTGGACGAGAGATGGGGTGGTTGAACTGGTTGGTCACTTGGGCAGAGAGTATGATGTGCATTGATTGCGCGTAGCGAGGGACAGTTGAATTAACAATCAGATAAGATAATCAGTGAGTCTAAAACGTTGTCAAAATTTTAATTAGTTTAATAAAATCATAGCGTTATGCCTGCTCTTATCAATTGGAAAAATCTGCTGGTGTAGCCGCTGAATTGTGTGTAATAATGGCCGTTTTAACTTGTCATTGTGCCTGGGTAAAAGTTTTTTTACAATGTCACTTAAATAGTGCGCCAGGGTGCACGCAGCCTCCAATAATAAGAAATAATAATTGTCCTACCAATAATGTCTAGACGTAGGCTTGCAATCATAGCTAGACACACATCTTGTCGATAATAGTGTATCTAGATACTTGATTGAGAATAGTGTCTCTAGATACTTGATTGAGAATAGTGTCTCTAGATACATGATTGAGAATAGTGTCTCTATAGATACTTGATTGAGAATAGTGTCTCTAGATACTTGATTGAGAATAGTGCCTCTAGATACTTGATTGAGAATAGTGTCTCTATAGATACTTGATTGAGAATAGTGTCTCTAGATACATGATTGAGAATAGTGTCTCTAGATACTTGATTGAGAATAGTGCCTCTAGATACTTGATTGAGAATAGTGTCTCTATAGATACTTGATTGAGAATAGTGTCTCTAGATACTTGATTGAGAATAGTGCCTCTAGATACTTGATTGAGAATAGTGTCTCTAGATACTTGATTGAGAATAGTGTCTCTAGATACTTGATTGAGAATAGTGTCTCTACTAGATATCACCTTTAAACAGTCGTCTGTAGGTATACTCAGCAACATTGAAGAGTCGCCACCCTTTGCCCCAGTGAGCAGTGTCTTTAGACCAACGTCTATCACCTGGCCAACCATTTTGATATTAAAAAATGCTTGAAAAAAACAATGACAACCGGGCGGCAGCTTCAATCCATCCAATCTTCGCCCTCCGCTCTTCCCAATCCCTCCTCACCCAGCCCAACACTGCGTCGCGTGGCGCAAGTTGCGTCACTCAAAAGTCAATATTGAGCTACAATTTACTGCGCTCTCTCAAAGGTGACGACTTTTTAATGTTTTTGAGTATACGTCTTGAGTATATCTTGCTAAATGCGCCACAGAGTCGCCGCAGTCTCCCTCAAATAGCTGCACTTCCAACCTCAGAGCCCAACGGGTGCTTCGAGAAGCCCTGCATCGGCAGCAGCAAAAGCAGACTGCGATGCAGCAGCAAATGAAATCAAAGATGCTGGCAACAGACGCGGAACAGCCGCGTTTCCCAATGATAACGTTGCGTCTATTGCCGCGAAATCCTGCTTCTAGTAGCAACAGCAGAAGCGGCCAACAAGCCAACGCTGCTCAGTCGCCAACTGTATCAGCGACTTCCCCTACCGTCTCGGCCGATGGCTTCGATCAAGATTCTTCTTCCGCTGCTGTCGTCGCCGCCCCTGCCGCCGCTGAAGCTGCAGACGCCTCGAGTTGCTCTGCAGCTCGCCCGCTCTCGCCCCAGCAGCAGGTTCCTCAACCGCAGCAGCGGCCACATCAGCGAGTATTCGCAATCGGACGACGACGCCAACGCCGCAAAGTGTTAGCCGTCGACATTTGCAAATCAGCAGAAGGACTGGGCTTCTCCGTCACCGAAAGCGCAGCCTCCGCCGTTGCTGGTTCACCTTCGTCATCATCTTCTGAATTTTCGTCAGCTGAAGAATCGCGTCCAACCTCGTCGATGTCGGTTAACGACAATAATAATAACAACAGTGGCGGCGGTGGTGATAGAGACGTAGGAGCTAATAGTACTGCCGCCAATAATGACGACAATGATACTGGTAGCCATGGCAACGACGCCAGCAATCGCAAGCCGCGTCGTCGCCATCAGAATCGAATCTACGTCAAAGCCGTGCTCGGTCGCGGTTCAGCCGTTCGCGACGGCCGACTGAAGGCCGGAGATCGAATCCTGGAAGTTGACGGCTACAGGCTGACTGGACAGAGCCAGGCTGATGCTGTCAGTCTGTTGAGGGCGATCCCAGTCGGTGCTACCGTTAAAATACTCGTGTCCCGCCGTCTGACCGAGGGCCAAGACGACGTACCGGACGTTGACGATGTTTGCGACAGCGCCGTTGTCGAAGTTGCCGCTGGCGGCGGTCTACTAGCGACCACTTCGTCTGGCGCGGTGGCCGCAAGCGCCGCATTTAATAATCTTGGCCAGGGAGCTTTGCGTCTCGGATTCTTTGACGTGAGTTTTCAACATTAAAAGCTGCTTCACTCTGTGCAAATATTTCACTTTCAATTGTGTAACTCTGAAATGTTTCATCCTGAGAACGTACAACTTTAGCGCTCAAATTAATTTCGGATAGCTAAGTACACACGTACGCTCGTATGAATAGTAAACCTATTAAGATAAAAATCTCGCCTCACAGCAGCAGAAAACTAATAAATAGCAGCACTTAGATGGCTACACACTGCATTTGCCAATAGCTACAGGCGTTGAAGCGTTAAGCACTCACCGCGCACATCCATAGCGATACTCTTTCCGTTCGAGTGTCTGGCTGAGCATCGATCTTATTGATCAAGAATTTTCTAGGCTGCTTGCCTGTCGGCTGGTTGGTGTCTCTCGCCTTCCCAGGGGCTGCAGAGCTGCCAATGCTGGGCTAACAGATGCTTACTGACTGCAGATTGAGTAGCCATGCACTTTATCTGCTCTCGATACTTTCCCATGTACTGCTTTTCCTCAGTCTGACTCGTTCTACGGCCTAAGCCCCGCTTCTTTCGGTTGGCGTTTGTCTCTGGATTCCCTCTGGTTTATTTTGCAGCAACTCTCTCTACTGGTCACCTCGCCACGCCTCTCCTCTCCTTACCTGTCCTCTCCTCTCCTCTCCTCTCCTCTCCTCTCTCCTCTCCTCTCCTCTCTCCTCTCCTCTCCTCTCCTCTCCTATCCTATCCTCTCCTCTCCTCTCCTCTTCTCTCCTATCCTCTCCTCTCCTCTCTCCTCTCCTCTCCTCTCTCCTCTCCTCTCCTCTCTCCTCTCCTCTCCTCTCCTCTCCTCTCCTCTCCTCTCCTCTCCTCTCCTCTCCTCTCCTCTCCTCTCCTCTCCTATCCTCTCCTCTCCTCTCCTCTCCTCTCCTCTCTCCTCTCCTCTCCTCTCTCCTCTCCTCTCCTCTCCTCTCCTCTCCTCTCCTCTCCTCTCCTATCCTCTCCTCTCCTCTCTCCTCTCCTCTCCTCTCTCCTCTCCTCTCCTCTCTCCTCTCCTCTCCTCTCCTCTCCTATCCTATCCTCTCCTCTCTCCTCTCCTCTCCTCTCCTCTCCTCTCCTATCCTATCCTCTCCTCTCCTCTCCTCTCCTATCCTATCCTCTCCTCTCTCCTCTCCTCTCCTCTCTCCTCTCCTCTCCTCTCTCCTCTCCTCTCCTCTCCTCTCCTCTCCTCTCCTATCCTCTCCTCTCCTCTCCTCTCCTATCCTATCCTCTCCTCTCCTCTCCTCTCTTCTCCTCTCCTCTTCTCTCCTCTTCTCTCCTCTCCTCTCCTCTCCTCTTCTCTCCTCTTCTCTCCTCTCCTCTCCTCTCCTCTTCTCTCCTCTCCTCTCCTCTTCTCTCCTCTTCTCTCCTCTCCTCTTCTCTCCTCTTCTCTCCTCTCCTCTCCTCTCCTCTTCTCTCCTCTCCTCTCCTCTTCTCTCCTCTTCTCTCCTCTCCTCTTCTCTCCTCTTCTCTCCTCTCCTCTCATCTTCTATCCTCTTCTCTCCTTTATCTCCTCTCCTCTCCTCTCCTCTCCCCTCCTCTCCTCTCCTCTCCTCTCCTTTCCTCTCCCCTTAAAATTGCAAGCTTAGAAAACAATTTGATATCATTGTCTTTGTCAAGAACTATTTTCATTTGTTGCCTCATTAAGTTCCAGTTGGCATTGATTGTAAAACAAAAGAGTGATCATTATACGCAAGTGCCTCTGACACAGTGAGTGTGTCGGCACTAGAGTACTACACAAAGGACAGTAAAGTGCAGACTCAGTTTGACTACACGCAGATAGCTGGCGGTCTAATGGGAATCGCAGTCTCGTGCCAGAAATAATCAAGCAGCAGTCACCCCCTATCATAGCCCTAAAACTGCTCTAATTTTCTCTGCTTATAAGCCACTGCCTACTCCGCTTCCTTCCTGTTCCTCTCCCCTATTAGCGTCTCTTGTTCTGGCTAGCTAGTTAGTAGCCGAGGTTCACTAGGATGATCTATAGTGTATAGCTATAGGCTCTCGAACCGAACGACAGAGAGAAACTGCAGTCCCAATACTGCAGCCCATTGATACTCATTGATAGTGGAGAAACCAAAACCTATAAGCGCTGGATGCCCGTTAATCGACTCCAGCTATTTGGTCTAAGCCGATGTACTTCCCACACTGCTTCCTGATCCCGACATTCGAAATTCGTTTAATGTTTTAGGCGGTCATTGGCATAGTCTTAAGGCTATAGTTGTTTGTTTAAGTATCATTTACATAATTTTAACATTATTTACATGAGCTTAGAATAATTTACATGATTCTAGCGTCATTTACATGATTCTAGCGTCATTTACATGATTTTAGCGTCATTTACATAATTCTAGCGTTATTTACATGATTCTAGCGTCATTTACATGATTCTAGCGTTATTTACATGATTCTAGCGTTATTTACATGATTCTAGCGTCATTTACATGATTCTAGCATCGTTTACATGATTCTAGCATCGTTTACATGATTCTAGCACCATTTACATGATTCTAGCGTTATTTACATGATTCTAGCGTCATTTACATGATTCTAGCGTTATTTACATGATTTTAGCGTCATTTACATGATTCTAGCGTAATTATTTTAGCACCATTTACTGCACGAATTTGTGATATCTATAGCTCTCACATCACAGAAAGTGTGTTTTACTTAATAATATAATTACGTCATATTTATTTATATACGTCATCAGCCATGGACAATCATTAATGCGAAGGCTGAGCGAGGAGTTAGTTTAGGCTGAATAACACTACGCCCATAGGGACAGAGCAGCTCTCCAGGGAACTGCGGCAGATGTTTTGAGGCAGAAGCGCCATCCCCCGCAACCCCCCTCCCCCCCCCCCCCCCCTATACTTCTGAGCCTAGTCTCTGGGCAGTTTAAGCTGGGACTCTGGCTGGAGTCTGCGCTTGTAAATGTATCTATCTATATATATACATATTAAATATGGAATAATATGCATGGGCCAGCTCTATGCCGTAAAACGCCCACACGAGTTGTGGGGGGGAGGATTTTTTTCTTTCAATATCTTCCGGGAAATATCTTCTAGAAAGATACGTACACATATGAGACGGCGGAGTTCTTAAAACAACTTCCTGTCTATCGGTTGATTCGGGATTGAAGTCCCTGGATTCGGGATTGAAGTCCCTGGATTCGGGATTGAAGTCCCTGGATTCGGGATTGAAGTCCCTGGATTCGGGATTGAAGTCCCTGGATTCGGGATTGAAGTCCATTTGGGATTGAAGTCCATGGATTCGGGATTGAAGTCCCTGGATTCGGGATTGAAGTCCTTGGATTCGGGATTGAAGTCCCTGGATTCGGGATTGAAGTCCCTGGATTCGGGATTGAAGTCCCTGGATTCGGGATTGAAGTCCCTGGATTCGGGATTGAAGTCCCTGGATTCGGGATTGAAGTCCCTGGATTCGGGATTGAAGTCCATTTGGGATTGAAGTCCCTGGATTCGGGATTGAAGTCCAAGGATTTGAGATTGAAGTCCCTGGATTAGGAATCATCAAAATCCTTGGATTCGGGATCATCGAAATCCCTGGATTCGGGATCATCAAAATCCTGGATTCGGAATCATCAAAATCCCTGGATTCGGGATCATCAAAATCCTGGATTCGGAATCATCAAAATCCCTGGATTCGGGATCACCGAAATCCCTGGATTCGGAATCATCAAAATCCCTGGATTCGGGATCATCGAAATCCCTGGATTCGGGATCATCAAAATCCATGGATTCGGGATCATCAAAATCCCTGGATTCGGGATCATCGAAATCCCTGGATTCGGGATCATCGAAATCCATAGATTCGGGATCATCGAAATCCCTGGATTCGGGATCATCAAAATCCATGGATTCGGAATCATCGAAATCCCTGGATTCGGGATCATCGAAATCCATAGATTCGGGATCATCGAAATCCATAGATTCGGGATCATCAAAATCCATGGATTCGGAATCATCAAAATCCCTGGATTCGGAATCATCAAAATCCCTGGATTCGGGATCATCAAAATCCTGGATTCGGAATCATCAAAATCCCTGGATTCGGGATCACCGAAATCCCTGGATTCGGAATCATCAAAATCCCTGGATTCGGGATCATCAAAATCCATGGATTCGGGATCATCGAAATCCCTGGATTCGGGATCATCAAAATCCATGGATTCGGGATCATCAAAATCCCTAGATTCGGGATCATCAAAATCTCTGGATTCGGGATCCTTTAAGCCCCTGAATTTGGGATCGAAATTTCTGCGTTCCTGTCGATCCTGGGTTCCTGTTCAATGCACAGTCATGGGGCGGACAGTGGGTTGAACAGATTCAACTCACCTGACTCTTTGCAGCCAAATTCGGCCAACTCTGCCAATCCTGGCGATCCGCGATCTTCATCAACGGCAGCTGCTGCCACCGGAGCATCGAAATTTCTTTCTGTGGACCGCTGCCTTCTGGAGCTGGACATTCCGCTGGCTGTTGAAGCCGGGGGCGGCGGAGGCGGAGGTGGAGGCGGCGGCGGAGGTCTCGGCGTCAGCATCCGCACGGGCGATGAAGTCGGCCAAGACGGCGGCAGCGGCGGCGGCGGCGCGGACAAAATGGCCGGTTGCAATGGGGCGGGCGTTTTTGTGCGGACTGTCATTTCTGGCGGAGCGGCCCATCGGGTATGAGAAATTATTTTCCCTGTGTCTTCTCCTGTTCCCCTGTGTCTTCCCCTGTTCCCCGTGTCTTCCCCTGTTCCCCTGTGTCTTCCCCTGTTCCCCTGTGTCTTCCCCTGTTCCCCTGTGTCTTCCCCTGTTCCCCTGTGTCTTCCCCTGTTCCCCTGTGTCTTCCCCTGTTCCCCTGTGTCTTCCCCTGTTCCCCTGCGTCTTCCCATGTTCCCCTGCGTCTTCCCCTGTTCCCCTGTGTCTTCCCCTGTTCCCCTGCGTCTTCCCCTGTTCCCCTGCGTCTTCCCCTGTTCCCCTGTGTCTTCCCCTGTTCCCCTGCGTCTTCCCCTGTTCCCCTGTGTCTTCCCCTGTTCCCCTGTGTCTTCCCCTGTTCCCCTGCGTCTTCCCCTGTTCCCCTGCGTCTTCCCCTGTTCCCCTGTGTCTTCCCCTGTTCCCCTGTGTCTTCCCCTGTTCCCCTGTGTCTTCCCCTGTTCCCCTGTGTCTTCCCCTGTTCCCCTGTGTCTTCCCCTGTTCCCCTGTGTCTTCCCCTGTTCCCCTGCGTCTTCCCCTGTTCCCCTGCGTCTTCCCCTGTTCCCCTGTGTCTTCCCCTGTTCCCCTGTGTCTTCCCCTGTTCCCCTGTGTCTTCCCCTGTTCCCCTGTGTCTTCCCCTGTTCCCCTGTGTCTTCCCCTGTTCCCCTGTGTCTTCCCCCGTTCCCCTGCGTCTTCCCCTGTTCCCCTGCGTCTTCCCCTGTTCCCCTGCGTCTTCCCCTGTTCCCCTGCGTCTTCCCCTGTTCCCCTGTGTCTTCCCCTGTTCCCCTGTGTCTTCCCCTGTTCCCCTGTGTCTTCCCCTGTTCCCCTGTGTCTTCCCCTGTTCCCCTGCGTCTTCCCCTGTTCCCCTGCGTCTTCCCCTGTTCCCCTGTGTCTTCCCCTGTTCCCCTGCGTCTTCCCCTGTTCCCCTGCGTCTTCCCCTGTTCCCCTGCGTCTTCCCCTGTTCCCCTGCGTCTTCCCCTGTTCCCCTGCGTCTTCCCCTGTTCCCCTGTGTCTTCCCCTGTTCGCCTGCGTCTTCCCCTGTTCCCCTGTGTCTTCCCCTGTTCCCCTGTGTCTTCCCCTGTTCCCCTGTGTCTTCCCCTGTTCCCCTGTGTCTTCCCCTGTTCCCCTGTGTCTTCCCCTGTTCCCCTGTGTCTTCCCCTGTTCCCCTGTGTCTTCCCCTGTTCCCCTGTGTCTTCCCCTGTTCCCCTGTGTCTTCCCCTGTTCCCCTGTGTCCTTTCCTGTTACCCTGCGTCTCTAACCTGCTACCTTGTGTCTTACCCCTGCTAGTCGGTATCCTCTCCTATGTTGCCATTTAGCCTTATAAACAACCGTATGCTGGTCACTTCATCTGTTAATCTGGTAACTTGCCCGGTTCCCCTAATCCCCAAAACCACAGGACGGCCGACTCCGCGAGTCGGACCAGCTGCTGTCAGTGAATGGCTGCTCCTTGGAAGGCATCGCCGGAGCCGAGGCCATGACAACGCTTAGGCGAGCTATTCGACACGGGTCCACAGGTGGTCGAGTTCGTCTAGTGGTTGCTAGGCAACTGCCTCATCCACGGAATCAGGCTATGCATCAGCATCAACATCAGCCAGCAGCCGACAGCATCAGCAGCAGCGGCAGTGTGACAGTTAGCGCAGATGTACATCAGCTGCCTGCTTCGTTGAATCCACCAGCTGAAGCTGCGGCAATTTCGACCGTGTCAGAGGACGGATTTGGCCGCTTGAACATCGCCGCTAGTGGGCCCGGCGGTTCACCGGACGAGAACGTCCAGCAGGGTCACGGGATGATGATATCGGTATGTGGCCACCTGCTGGAGTGTTGTGATCCACGATTTGTTGTGAGGCGGGTCATGACTCACGGTTTGTTGTGAGGCGGGTCATGACCCACGGTTTGTTGTGAGGCGGATCATGACTCACGGTTTGTTGTGAGGTGGGTCATGAGTCACGGTTAGTTATGAGGCAGGTCATGACTCACGGTTTGTTGTGAGGCGGGTCATGACCCACGGTTTGTTGTGAGGCGGGTCATGACTCACGGTTTGTTGTGAGGCGGGTCATGACCCACGGTTTGTTGTGAGGTGGGTCATGACTCACGGTTAGTTATGAGGTGGGTCATGACTCACGGTTAGTTATGAGGTGGGTCATGACTCACGGTTAGTTATGAGGCGGGTCATGATTCACGGTTAGTTATGAGGTGGGTCATGACTCACGGTTAGTTATGAGGTGGGTCATGACTCACGGTTTGTTGTGAGGTGGGTCATGACTCACGGTTAGTTATGAGGTGGGTCATGATTCACGGTTAGTTATGAGGCGGGTCATGACTCACGGTTATTTGTGAGGTGGTTCATGACTCACGGTTTGTTGTGAGGCAGGTCATGACTCACGGTTAGTAGTGAAGTAGGTCATGAGTCACAGCTATAGATCATGTGAGGTGGATCATGACTCACCTTATCATGATTATCATGAGCCACATATACTTGTGTGTGTGCTTTTGAAGACTTTTAAAACATATGTAAAGCCATGGGAAGGGGTTTTTAACTCATATAGCTGATGCTAGACTAAAAATAACCAAATATCTTTTCAGGTTAGTTAGGGCACGATACGGACACGGAACTGTTAATTTATTGAGGTCGCGACCTTGCCTGATCAATCAATTATTTTTGCG
This sequence comes from Macrostomum lignano, assembly GCA_002269645.1. NCBI lineage: Eukaryota > Metazoa > Platyhelminthes > Macrostomidae > Macrostomum > Macrostomum lignano. The sequence continues at coordinate 98,409 of NIVC01001112.1, forward strand.
GATACGATGATTGCTTAATGTAGGATTTAGATAGGATTTTTGTTGACTTGTATATTCATATATTGGCACTGGACTCCGCATTGCTAGGGCATACGAGTACATATATATGCTTGAATAAGGGGATATACTGGCTGGGTGGCCAGTGCAGAAATCTCGGCGCGTGAAGCGGTGCTCTATTATCAAATTAAGGAGCGCAGGGTGGAGTTCGAGCAACTGGACTCACCCAACCAGGCCCCGCAGTCAAGTCCACTGGGTAGGGAATTACGGCACAGTAAATAGGGGCTCTGTAACTGGGTAGATTGAGATGGCGAAGGGTAGAGACAGAGAGAGAGACAGTCATTACTGGCTTGCTGTCAATAAGCAAGCGCGACAGATAAAAATTATATATTGCTACTTCTGTAGACGGCTGTTCTTCCCTCGGGTATGTTTTTGTAGCTGTTGAAGACTGCCAAAGTTGTTTGCTTGTTGTTGCAGCTTCGTTTCGACTCCGCCTGACCATTGTCTCTGCCTCTTGAACCACCGACCTTCCAGATCCTCCGTTTTTGGGCCAACCTCCCAGATCCTCAGTTGCTGGGCCAGCCTCCCAGATCCTCCGTTTTTGAGCCAACCTCCCAGATCCTCAGTTGCTGGGCCAGCCTCCCAGATCCTCAGTTTTTGGGCCAGCCTCCCAGATCCTCAGTTGCTGGGCCAGCCTCCCAGATCCTCAGTTTTTGGGCCAGCCTCCCAGATCCTCAGTTGCTGGGCCAGCCTCCCAGATCCTCAGTTGCTGGGCCAGCCTCCCAGATCCTCAGTTGCTGTGCCAGCCTCCCAGATCCTCAGTTGTTGGGCCAGCCTCCCGGATCCTCAGTCGCTGAGCCAGCCTCCCAGATCCTCAGTTGCTGTGCCAGCCTCTCAGATCCTCAGTTGCTGTGCCAGCCTCCCAGATCCTCAGTTGCTGGGCCAGCCTCCCAGATCCTCAGTTTTTTGAGCCAGCCTCCCAGATCCTCAGTTTTTGGGCCAGCCTCCCAGACCTCAGTTGCTGAGCCAGCCTCCCAGATCCTCAGTTTTTTGAGCCAGCCTCCCAGATCCTCAGTTGCTGGGCCAGCCTCTCAGATCCTCAGTTGCTGGGCCAGCCTCCCAGATCCTCAATTGCTGGGCCAGCCTCCCAGATCCTCAGTTTTTTGAGCCAGCCTCCCAGATCCTCAGTTTCTGGGCCAGCCTCTCAGATCCTCAGTTGCTGGGCCAGCCTCTAAGATCCTCAGTTCCTGGGCCAGCCTCCCAGATCCTCAGTTGCTGGGCCAGCCTCTCAGATCCTCAGTTGCTGGGCCAGCCTCCCAGATCCTCAGTTGCTGGGCCAGCCTCCCAGATCCTCAGTTTTTTGAGCCAGCCTCCCAGATCCTCAGTTTTTGGGCCAGCCTCCCAGACCTCAGTTGCTGGGCCAGCCTCCCAGATCCTCAGTTTTTTGAGCCAGCCTCCCAGATCCTCAGTTGCTGGGCCAGCCTCCCAGATCCTCAGTTGCTGGGCCAGCCTCCCAGATCCTCAATTGCTGGGCCAGCCTCCCAGATCCTCAGTTTTTTGAGCCAGCCTCCCAGATCCTCAGTTGCTGGGCCAGCCTCTCAGATCCTCAGTTGCTGGGCCAGCCTCTAAGATCCTCAGTTGCTGGGCCAGCCTCCCAGATCCTCAGTTGCTGGGCCAGCCTCTCAGATCCTCAGTTGCTGGGCCAGCCTTCCAGATCCTCAGTTGCTGGGCCAGCCTCTCAGATCCTCAGTTGCTGGGCCAGCCTCCCAGATCCTCAGTTGCTGGGCCAGCCTCCCAGATCCTCAGTTGCTGGGCCAGCCTCTCAGATCCTCAGTTGCTGGGCACCGCCAATAAATATTTATCGGGAGTACGAGAACTCACTGCCAGGGTGACGACTGCATGCATGCTTTTGGTGTTATCAAAGGCCTGCCCCCCTCGCATTGCAGCCGAACAACAGTGGCTGGCCGCTCAGCACATTTCAGTCTTTCCAGTCTCCATCAAAGACGTCAGCAAAGACTTCAGCCGGAGTCGGCCCTGCCCAGCTCAGCCATCGAGGCTCCTGCTCAGTGGACAACTTGCAACAATTGCTAATGCAAAAACTGCAACATCAGCAGCAGGGGTAATTAATTCGTAATCACTTTTTTGTATAGACCTGGAAACTCAATGGAAAACTTAGTAAGACAGAAGGCACCCTTCATGTGTTAGAAAGGCTTTGCATAGCTGAGTGTGTTAAATTGGCAGCGATAGTCTATGGCCAAGCTATAGTATCTATCTGTATACAGGAATATCAAGGCTTCGGCTTGAGGCAGGTTAAAAAGTAGTTGCCAAGGATGGCTTAATGCCAACTGTCCGAATTTCTCTGTCAAACAGTATTTAGCTAGCTCGAGGGCCCCCAATGTCCCCATTTATTTTTGTTCCCTTAAGCCTTTATTTGTCTGCGCTAGTGGCTTCTTGTTGCATTTTTTCTCTTTTTCTTCTTCTTTTGCCGCTGCAAGCGTTCTGCTTCTGTGCTACCCCAACCCCTCCTTGTAAAGCCTTCTGCCAATCCGGGAGTTTAAGGCGACGTTTAGCTTCGATCGAAACCAGTTTTTTGTCTTGAACTGTAACCGGGTTTAGCGGATTGCCGCCCAGACTTTAACTAGCGCAGATGTACTTTTATTTGATGCCCCAAACTGTTTTAGACTTTTAGTTAGCTAATTAGCTTATTGAGACTGGAATTTTATTAGTAGCTCCGCAATTTTAGTCTAACTGATTCATGTACTTATCCAGATTTCTTTACCGAATGTACTTTTAATATATAGCTATATAGCTTTCATCTAGCTGTTTAGATATAAGCACTCGGATCTATTTAATTATTCAACTGTAATCTCTGATCTAATCATAATCCATCTCGCCCATAGATTTAAGGGTAGGGAATCTAACTCATAAATTTTAGGTGAGCTGGGAATCTCACCCAGGAATTTTAGGTAAGTTGGGAATCTCACCCATAGATTTAGATGAGCTGGGAATCTCACCCATAGATTTTAGGTGAGCTCCCAATCTCACCCATAGATTTTAGGTAAGCTAGAAATCTTACCCATAGATTTTAGGTGAATTGGGAATCTCATCCATAGATTTAGATGGGCTGGAAATCTCACCCATATATTTAGATGAGCTGGGAATCTCACCCATAGATTTAGGTAAGCTAGGAATCTCACCCATATATTTAGGTGAGCTGGGAATCTCACCCATAGATTTAGATGAGCTGGGAATCTCATCCATAGATTTAGATGAGCTGGGAATCACACCCATAGATTTTAGGTGAGCTGGGAATCTCACTCATAGATTCAGATGAGCTAGGAATCTCACCCATATATTTAGGTGAGCTGGGAATCTCACCCATAGATTTAGATGAGCTGGAAATCTCACTCATAGATTTAGATGAGCTGGGAATCTCACCCATATATTTAGATGAGCTGGGAATCTCACCCATAGATTTAGGTAAGCTAGGAATCTCACCCATATATTTAGGTGAGCTGGGAATCTCACCCATAGATTTAGATGAGCTGGGAATCTTACCCATAGATTAAGGTGAGTTGGGAATCTCACCCATAGATTTAGATGAGCTGGGAATCTCACCCATAGATTTAGGTGAGCTGGGAATCTCACTTATCTAGATTTTAGGTGAGCTGGGAATCTCACTCATCTAGATTTAGATGAGCTGGGAATCTCATCCATAGATTTAGATGAGCTGGGAATCTCACCCATAGATTTTAGGTGAGCTGGGAATCTCACCCATCTAGATTTAGGTGAGCTGGGAATCTCACTTATCTAGATTTTAGGTGAGCTGGGAATCTCATCCATCTAGATTTAGGTGAGCTGGGAATCTCACTTATCTAGATTTTAGGTGAGCTGGGAATCTCACCCATCTAGATTTAGGTGAGCTGGGAATCTCACTTATCTAGATTTTAGGTGAGCTGGGAATCTCACCCATCTAGATTTAGGTGAGCTGGGAATCTCACTTATCTAGATTTTAGGTGAGCTGGGAATCTCACCCATCTCTCATCTATTTGCATTATAGGTCTAAACTTAGCAAGTATCAAATTATAAAAATCAACAATTGCGTAAAAATCTATATAATTTATTACATTAATTTCATTTCATTACAGCCAAACAGTCGCTGGTCAACCCTGGTTAGCAACTAACGATGTCGAAGGAGGCTGCTTCCCCCTAGCAGCGACGTCCAAGCCAGTAGCAGGCGCGCTTGGTCGTCGAAGTTTTGGCCAGAGATCTTTACGCGAGCGACGTAAGCCGACTGACATGTTCGATTCGACGCCGGGTTCTGAAGGATTTCCGGTCAATTGTTTAACCATTGGTGGCGGTACGGGCTTTCGGAACTCTTCCTGTCTGCTCTGGTTTGGTCAGATTCTCAATTAATAATTAATTAATGAATTATTAATGAGTTTTTAGATGGAACTTCTGATTTCTATTAAGCCTGATCCATTCAGGGTGCGATTCTCATGTGTCTATTTCCATGAGATTAAGATTCTCATGTGTCTATTTCCATGAGATTAAGATTCTCATGTGTCTATTTCCATGAGATTAAGATTATCTTGTATCTATTTTCATGAGATTAAGATTCTCATGTGTCTATTTCCATGAAATTAAGATTCTCATGTATCTATTTCCATGAGATTAAGATTCTCATGCGTCTATTTCCATGAAATTAAGATTCTCATGTATCTATTTCCATGAGATTAAGATTCTCATGCGTCTATTTCCATGAGATTAAGATTATCTTGTATCTATTTTCATGAGATTAAGATTCTCATGTGTCTATTTCCATGAGATTAAGATTCTCATGTGTCTATTTCTATGAGATTAAGATTATCTTGTATCTATTTCCATGAGATTAAGATTCTCGTGTATGTATGTCCATGAGATTAAGATTCTCATGTGTCTATTTCTATGAGATTATGATTCTCATGTGTCTATTTCCATGAGATTAAGTTTCTCGTGTATCTATTTCTTTGAGATTATGATTGTCATGTAGATATTTTTATGAGATTAAGATTATGTAGATACATGTATCTCATCTCATACATAGAGATCCTCATAGATATCTCATCTCAGACAGAGAGATTCTCATAGATTTCTCATCTCATATTCTCTTTAATAACGAATCTGGAATGTGATTGATACGAATTTTCAACATCTCCCCCTTCAACTCTCACACCTGCTCCGCAGATGGCCCCTCACGCCCGTCTCACAACGCGCCACCGCCGGCCGCGTCGACTTCTTCTCCGTCCATTGTCTCGTCTATTGAAGACGCCGACGCCGATAATGATTCCGACAGCTGCGGCAGCGGCGACTACGAACGCGCCATTGTGGTGGCACCGCCTCGGCATCGCCAGCTACAGCAGCAGCAGCAGCAGCAGCAGCAACGACAACAGCAACAGCAACAACAGAAGCAATCTTTAGGGCACGCATCTGCCGCTCCATCTGGTTCCTCGACGACGGCCTCAGTTAGTCAACCTTTGTCGCAGCCAGCCACCGCCGCCTCCGCCACCGCCGCTGGACCCTCCAGCGCGTCGTCGACTGCAAAACAAAGCGGCGGCAGTCGAAAAAATTTCCTTAAGGGTCTTTTTAGGTGAGTTAGAATTTGAATGAAACAAAGATCGCACTACAATTGCTTTATTGACATCTGCGTTTCTTTTCACTTCGCATCTAGCGTTTTGTTTGAGCTTGACAATAAATGATGATAAGGTTACTATACTGACTTTGGGTCAACTTCTGCTGACTTTGGGTCAACCTCTGCTGACTTTGGGTCAACCTCTGCCGACTTTGGGTCAACCTCTGCCGACTTTGGGTCAACCTCTGCTGACTTTGGGTCAATCTCTGCTGACTTTGGGTCAACCTCTGCTGACTTTGGGTCAACCTCTGCTGACTTTGGGTCAACCTCTGCTGACTTTGGGTCAACCTCTGCTGACTTTGGGTCAACCTCTGCTGACTTTGGGTCAATCTCTGCTGACTTTGGGTCAATCTCTGCTGACTTTGGGTCAACATCTTCTACATTTGGGTCAACTTCTGCTGACTTTGGGTCAACCTCTGCTGACTTTGGGTCAACCTCTACTGACTTTGGGTCAACCTCTGCTGACTTTGGGTCAACCTCTGCTGACTTTGGGTCAACCTCTGCTGACTTTGGGTCAACCTCTGCTGACTTTGGGTCAACCTCTGCTGACTTTGGGTCAACCTCTGCTGACTTTGGGTCAACCTCTGCTGACTTTGGGTCAACCTCTGCTGACTTTGGGTCAACCTCTCTTACATTTGGGTCAACCTCTGTTACTTTGGGTCAACCTCTGTTACTTTGGGTCAACCTCTCTTACATTTGGGTCAACCTCTGTTACTTTGGGTCAACCTCTTTACATTTGGGTCAACAGCTTCTACATTTGGGTCAACCTCTCATACATTTTTGTGTCAAATTTTCCAAACTGCGAGTCAACATCTAAAGAATAGAAGTGAACCGAATGAGACTAAATTAGTATTGTACAAGTTGCATAAATTATTTCCTTCAAAAATCCTCTGTTCCATAGTTTATTCCCCTTAATGAATTTGTTTAAATTAGTTGAACTTTAATTCGTTTTTGTTATTTTTCGACCCAAAGCTGTTTGCACTTATAGCGTTATGTATATGTATAGCTAATCATATTATTGACATTGTCAACTAACTGGCTACTAATTACTAAATGCAAAATCATCCAGATCAATCAGCGTTCGTGCCAGGTACGTGGATCATATCATAGACTACTCTATATTGCCATTTGCACGTTTCATATTAATAGCTAATATTTGTTACGTATAAATTCCGAGTTTAACAGCATTTATTCAACAACCAATGGAATTGGTTTTACTTTTTATATAATTTATCTAAATGTACCGATGTTTGCCTTGAATTGATTCTGGTTCGTGTACAAGACATATGCCGTTACTATCGCCTGTGCATCACCAGGAATCACTGCCTTCACTTGCTTACTGTATGTTACATGTAAATGGCTATACTTATCCTTTAATTGTTGCTAATATATAGCACATTTATCCCGAAAATCGCAAATGTTTAACAACGGCTACTCTAAAGTTGCTATAGTTAAATTCTGAACGCAAAATCATATCTACCTATTATATTACGAGAAAATATAATTGCTATATTCTGCTAGCTCGTAGTTAGCCATCAATTAGATGTCGAAATGAAATAGTACTTTCTAATTATAGAAGCTGACGTCACAACTGAGTCGATTCTAGTTTCTAATAATAGAATATGACGTCACTGCTTTGTCAACTGTTTTTTCTAATAATAGAAAATGACGTCACTGCTTTGTCGACTGCTTTTTCTAATAATAAAAAATGACGTCACTGCTATGGCAAGTCTTGGTTTCTATTGGCACAACAATGCGCCGCAAAAAACTCTGACTGTGAGCACTTTCCAAACTCGCGCAGGCTACGCCCGCGATCCAAGTCTCAACAGGGCGGCAGTCCTCGCCCATTGGCCATCAAGTTAGACAGCTCGGAGTCGCCCGCCAACACTGGCGGCAGCGGCAGCGGCAGCGGCGGCGGCGGTGGCACCGGTAGTGGCAGCGGTGTTGCCAACTCTTCTGGCTCTGGCGGCAGAGTTGGCTCGTCGAACGCACCTTGGCAGCAGCAGCAGCAACAGCAGCAACAAGCTTCAGTTGATGCTAGCAGTGGAGCAGCGATGTTCGCCACACTATCACGGGGCCGTTGGATGCAAGGCGTCACTGACGCTTAACCTTCTATTAATTACAATTTATGTAAATTTTGTCCAGGATATGATCGCCTCTTACATGTACTTACTTGAGCAAACTATAGCGCATAATTCTGAGTGTCTTGGTGTTGTAGGCGATGTACGCGCATAGCGTTATTTTTTTATTCGGAAGCTTTTTTCCGGCTCTTTTTGCTCACGCATTCTATCGTTTTCAAGGAAACTTCTCTGGCTTCGTCGACCGCAATAGGCTAACAGATTAGCTTAATTTATAAACTATCGAAGTTTTTATTGGAGGACTATATAAGCTTGCCACTCGCAACGACTTTTAGCTTTGTTGTCTTTACAATTTAAAGTCGTTCCCTAATTGCGAATGTTGTCTTAGAAGCGCCCGAAAAACTGAACTCCCTAAATTTGATTTCTAAGCCGTCATACTTAGCGAGTTAAATTTATACGCTTCTGAGAATCGCTCACCTAAATGCACTTTGTAGACTACTGTTCAGATACGCAGTCAGTAGTAGTGTAGTAAAACTATAGCTCTAGTCTGGCTTGGAAGTTTTTTGTCTTATTTTTTATGTCTATTGATGTCTTCAACTTTGCTTTTCTATCTAGCTCGTATATACTATTTTATAGCCCGACAGCTCATTTAACTACATGTACTTCATTGTAGATTCTACATATTCGTTCATTCTAATTTGTTTTTCTGTAAGATATTAAGTATCTGTTCAATATTTTTGAAAATTATTTTTTTTGACATAGGTGAGTTCATTATTTTAGAAACTGTGAAAATATTTGCTTTGGAATTAATAATAGCTATATATGTACTTCTCAATCTATATACAGTCCATTTAACCTGTCAGTATTATCATCAAATGTAGATATTATCTATCACGTAAGTCTCTGCTCATTTAAACGCAAATTACGATTTTAAATAGTTCTTAAAATTATGCGAAATAAAAGCAAGTTATTAATCCATCTTCATAAATAACAAATATTTATCGAGTTTGCTCAACAGCTGTGACGCTCGCTGGCTGGAATCTGGCATATATGCTGTAGAAATCTGATTATTCATATTTTTAATATAAATTATACATTTTTAATATACACATAATGAATGATGAATACACATCAGACATGATGAATAACTTTAATGCATTGAAATTGCTTTTCATCTTTCAGTGTAACCATTTAATTTTATAAAGGGATTGTTATTGTCATTGGATATTTTGTTTTCCTTATTTTTAGTTGTTTGTTCAACTTTCTCCATTGCGACCTCGTTGTGTACTTTTAAGCTGTATAGAAAATTTGGCAACTTTTTATTTTCACAGAATATATTTTTTTACTTACGAGAGAATATCGTCAAATTTTTATTTGTTTAGCTAGCAACTCGAATTTTCAGAACAAGTGCTTGCGATATTGATTTAGCTAATAGTTATGCAATATAAACGGGCATATGTATGAAGTTCATGCACCGCTGATTATTTAGCTTTTTTCATAAATGTCTGTCACTTTTCAAAGTCTGTCACTTACATTTGTCTTCACTGATTCTTGTTCCTTTTTCTCTACATACGCTCGTATATCAGCGCAACACGGAAAATTCTTAAAACTAATGTTTTGCTTATTTCCTATCATATTAGTTTATTTTGCGATCAATTTCCACGTACATAGAGCGTTTATATTGCTTCCATTTCTCTATGTTTGTTCGGTTCATTCTTCGATTCGCAGTAATTGCGCCATTTAAATTATTAAAAGCCGCCAGCTGTCCTAAAAAATTCAATAGTACTGACGTGACACGCTGAAATTAATTGCAATTTAATTCACTCCTATAATTCGCGATTTGAATATAATTTTAAGTTTTATCGTGTCTTTTGTATTTTTATTAAAGTTTTTAAACAGATACCAGTGCTTAAAGAGTATATATACTCAGCAACAGTCAAAAGTTCCACCCCACTAAGCGAGATGATTTTTTCACTTTTCACTTGCGAGTGGCGCAACCTACGGCACGCGCAAAGCTTATTGCCGCTTGGGGGTGGCTTGTGTCTACTTAATGGTCCAGCTAGGCCTGGACATTAAGCAGACACAAGCCCAGGAACAACGCCCCGCCACACCAAGCCGATGCTGTTAGTCAACTGAAGGAACAGCTACAGCTGCGCACTCTGCGCTGGCCTTCCCGGTCCCCAGACATGAATCCCATCGAGCATGTCTGGGACTTCCTAAAACGTAGCATTCGAAAAGAGAATCCACCATAGAATGCTGCGGAGAGCTCTGCGTCATGCCATTGAAAACGCTTCGGAGCGGCTTCCCCAGGACTTTCTGCGCCGCCTCATCATTGGGATGCCCCGCAGAGTCGTCGCACTTCTGCGTGCGAGGGGATCCGACACGCATCGCGAGTCTAACTGAATATTGCATAAAAAATTTCTGATTTTACTACGAGTATTGATAGTCAATCAACTTTCCCTTCCTCGCGGCGGCTTAGTTGCGTAACTTGAGGGTTGAATTGCGAGTGTGAAGTTTTCGCAATTTGGAGGGTGGAACTTTTGACTGTTTCTGAGTATATGTATAGTGTACTAGCATTTAAAAAAACTATAAAATAATATACCATGTACCGGTAGGGTGACCAGAAAATCTATAATTTAAGATTCACACAATCAAAGAGCGTTCTGGAGAGGGTTGGACCGCTAAAAATGAGGTTTTAGCTGTTGGATGAAACGGTGATAAAAAGCCGCTAGAAAATCGATAAACTAACTACAAGGTTGTTTAAGAGAGCAGCGCCGAGAAATTATATAAGGTTTGGAGCGAGGGGGAACAAACAACGAAAACATCGAGCAGACGAGCACCTTAATCACCTCCCACCAAACAACACAGCGAGAGAAACGGTTGGCTACCAAACAATGGCGGCTAGCGGAATATAAATTGCCGACGAGCGGACGGCCAAAAAATCGATAGGCTAGGCTCGGCTTTACCCAGCCCATAAGAAAGAGCAGCGCAGAGAGTTAGCAGGGTAGCGTGGATAGGGCTCTGGGTTGACTACCGGGCGACTAGAAAATCGATAAACTTTAACCCTTTAACTGAGCGCAGTGGAGCAAAGAGAGAAGCTTGCTAACATGGGTTTAGGGGGACTGTAGATACGCTCGTACGGTGACGAAAGAGAAAAATCAATACGCTTCACATCATCAAAGAGCGTTTTAGAGATCAGTTTCCGACCACTAGGTCCTTTCCTTACAAGAAAATCGATAACTACCCCCCCTTTATCCCCTAAGAACTGTAAAGCTTCTGCCGCAATTTGACTGCCAGTGAGTCTGTAGTAGTGACTTGGCTTGTGTTGTGTGGGGTGCTGAGGGGGTTGCTGCGTACACTTTACCATCGTGCTCTTTATCCGCTACCGAGAATCGAAGAGCTTTTTGCTAAGCTGGCAGGTGGAAAAAATTTACGAAGCTCGACTTGTCGAAAGCCTATTCTCAACTGCCACTGGACGAAGCAGCCCAAGAGATTTGTACAATTAATACGTCCAAAGGCCTTCTGCGCTACACCCGTCTGCCTTTTGGAGTTGCTCCGGCCGTCGGTATTTTCCAACGACACATGGACAATCTGCTGCAGTCGATTCCGCATGTTGCCTGTTTTATCGACGATCTGATCATCACCGGTGTTGACGACGAAAGTCACCTGCGCTCACTAGAGTCAGTGCTAAAGAAATTGCACCAAAGCGGACTGCGCTGCGGCCTGAGCAAGTGCGACTTCATGCAGGACAGTGTCAGCTATCTGGGCCACCGGATAGACGCTGCCGGTCTGCATCCGCTACCGGACAAGGTTCGTGCCATCGCCGACGTTCCAGCACCGCGAGACGTGACACAGCTTCGCAGTTTTCTTGGACTTGTTAACTTTTACGGGAAGTTCATGCCCAACTTGTCCGCGGAGCTGTCGCCGCTGCATCGTCTGCTCAACCAAGGTGCCCAGTGGCGCTGGGGCACTCAACAGGAGACCGCATTTAGGAAGTGCAAGTCGCTTCTCAGCAAAGCGCCGGTCCTCGCGCACTTCGACGAAAGTAAGCCGCTGATCCTGGAGTGCGACGCGTCGCCCTACGGCGTCGGAGCGGTCATCAGTCATCGGATTGATGGTATCGATCAGCCGATCGCGTTCGCTTCGCGCTCTTTGCACGATGCTGAGACCAGGTACTCCCAGTTGGACAAAGAGGCTCTGGCGGTCATTTTCGGAGTGAAGCGGTTTCATGCGTATCTGTACGGCCGGAAGTTTACACTGATCAGCGACCACAAACCGCTATTGGATCTGCTACACGAGTCCAAGCCGATTCCAGCAATGGCATCCGGTCGAATTCAAAGGTGGGCGCTCATCCTGGCAGGTACACCTACACGATGGAGCACCGATCAGGCCGGTCGCTGCTCCGTGCGGACGCGCTGAGTTGACTTCCGCTGCCAGAGAGACCAGCAAAGGCACCGACACCAGCCGATGTGGTGTTAGTCATGGACACGCTTGATGAGGGACCAGTGACTGCCGGAGACATTCGAGCTTTGACTAGAACGGACCCGATCCTGTCCAAGGTGTTGCAGTTCACCGCGTCTGGCTACTGGCCCGAGCGAGTAATTCAAGAGCTACAGCCGTTCAAAAATCGGGCTAATCAGCTAAGTGTCCAAGATGGCTGTCTCCTCTGGGGCACAAGAGTGGTGATACCGCAAGCTGGCCGCTCGGCGCTTCTGCAGTGCCTGCACCAAGGACACCAGGGCGCCTCTAGAATGAAGACGCTCGCCCGCAGTTTTTTCTGGTGGCCAAAGCTGGATGAATCCATTGAGCACCTGTCCAGTGCGTGCTCCGAGTGCCGTGAGCTGCTGAAGTCACCGGCGCCGGTTCCGCTGCACCCATGGGCATGGCCGGACAGACCCTGGTTGCGTCTTCATCTCGATTTTGCTGGTCCGGTAGAAGGAAAAATGCTTCTGGTGATCGTGAACGCTCATTCAAAGTGGATGGAAGTTCATGTAATGATGTCGACGACTTCAACGGCCACGATTCAGAGACTGCGGCAGAGTTTCGCTACTCACGGTCTGCCAGACATCGTCGTTACGGACAACGGGCCAAATCTAGTCAGCGAAGAGATGAGCGAATTTTTACGGAAAAACGGCATTTGGCACGTGCGAATTGCACCGTATCACCCAGCATCCAACGGCCAGGCGGAGCGCGCGGTGCAAACGCTGAAGAAGTCGCTGGCCAAGCAGAAGGGCGGCTCGCTTGAAGACCGAGTAGCGCGGTTCCTGCTGACATACCGCGTGACGCCACATGCCATGACTGGCACACCGCCGTGCGAGCTGCTGATGGGAAGGCGACTGCGCTTTCTGCTCGATCGAGTGCGTCCCGACGTGCCGGCCAGGGTTGCAGTGCAGCAAGCGATGCAGAAGCAGCATCACGGCGCCAACGCTCACGATCGCCGCATTGAGGTCGGCGATGCCGTGTGTAGGGCGTAGGCCGTGCGCTGCACTCTCTGCCTCACATTATTATTCATGACTCATTCTCTCGCCTAAACTTGTTAACTAATTCTCGACCAATCAAGCATCGCTTCGCCCTACCCCGCAATATTGACTAATAAATATATTGAGTAAACAGAGCCTTACAGAGGCCACCTTTTTCGGCACGCAAACCTAGACTTCACACCGTGGTTGCCAGGGACTTCGCTGATGACGGCAGATGGAAGCCGACGGTGGTGACTGCTAGCTCTGGAGCAGCGTCGTTCTCGTGCCACTTTGATGACGGCCGGGAGGTGCAACGGCACATCGACCAAGTTCGCAGACCCGCGGATGCTGTACCGGCTGGCGAAGCTCCCGAGGCTGAGCCGGTCGCTGATCCGCCGGAAGATCCGCCAGCAGCGGCCGGCGCAGCTGCTGCCCCCAGCATGGCGGTCGCCTGCGACGCCACGAATGCGAGCGATTTGGCATTGCCGCGGCGCTCGACCAGGATCCGAACTGAGCCTAATCGACTGTGTTACCAGTGACTGTGATTCCGTTATTTAGTGCTCTTTGAGTTACGGACTAAATAGTTTCTTTTAATTCCTGTTTCCTGCTTCTGCAGTTGTTGGGGAGGAGTGTAGTGACTTGGCTTGTGTTGTTTGTGGTGCTGAGGGGGTTGCTGCGTACATTTTACCATCGTGCTCTTTTGACTCTCTCCTTCGCTTGTTTTTGTGCGTACGTGCACGTGACTACTATGTCTATTTTACAGTCCCCAAATTATTGATCGGTTAAAATACTATTTCGACAAATACATATATGAATGATTTTGTCAGGCTATCGCTAAGCATAAATTGACTGCCCCGCCTAACAATAACCCCAAGCCCTACCTAAGTCCTGACCTTAACTTTAACCCTAACATGAACTAGGGTTGTAGCCCAGTGGTCAGAGAGTCGGACTCACGACTTGAAGGTCGGGGGTTCGATTCCCAAATCCCACTGGAACAATACTTATATGTACTACTTACTGGGATGTTAGAGCGTCGAACTCACGACTGAGAGGTCGGGGTAATTGAGGGTGTGTGGCGACCAAAGATCATATATTCGTATATAGATATAGATATAAGATCTATGGTGGCGACCCCCCAGTCCTTGGACGCAGCCTTCAGATGCGCCGCGCAATGGCTGCGGCTGAATGTCGGTTTCACATCTGCCTATTAGGGCAGGTGTAATCAATTTTTACTTATTATTATGAACTCTCAATTGTTGATCAAAAACTAAATCGTCAGCATTCAAATGGCTGGCAGTGAAAATGCGGGTATCCGCCGTGTCAAGGGTATAAGCGCGTTTAATGCAATAACATAATAGTTAATATAGACATCTCAAATTAATTTAAATAATCATGCAATAAGACTATGCCTTAAGAAATCAGTTTCGATTCCACTGGAAGTCACATCTAGCACAACATTTGATGCCATTTTTTTAAATACACAATTTCAATCATAATTTTCCGCCGCCCCAGCTTTTGCTGTGCATGTGCACTACGTAGGCTTCCGGGAAAGCGGCTACGCAGGCTGCCTCCTGGTCCTCGTTCATGTTGCCCATCGTCTGACAACTGGCTGCCTTAGGGTTCCCTTGGTTGCCCGCGGTGATCCAGCTGAATGGATTGAAGTACCGTGAAGGAAATACTCTGACATCGGTGCGACCATCGTCCAAATACTGCTGTAACTCCTCCATGAGAACTACGGAGCCAGTGGTCTGCTCTGGTGGCGTGGATCCCACCGCCTTGTTCCTTCTGAAAGTGGAATGGCTTTATAGAATAGTCCCTTTTATTAACCACCAACTGATAATATTGACGGTGTTTGTCATTCTTGTTGTTGCAAACATTCGGACCAGCCGAATTTAGGCGGGTTTTCGCCCTTTTCAATTATCATATTAATTGTTGAATAGCGATCAAATTTACCTGCGCTTAGCAACAATTCGTTTAAGTAGAGCCATCCAGAATCGGTGCTCCGGCCTTGAAGCCATCAATGAGTTTTGCACGTAGCTACCGTTAACACTGCGAAGCCAGCGTCCGTCCATATTGGCAAATACTAACGCTGATTTGCTCAGCAGGTTACGGAAGTCTCGAAGGCAGACAGTGTCTATACCTGCATAGATACCACCGTAGTGCAGCAGGTATGTGTACTTGGCTAAGTCTGACCTGCAATCATAAATTTATAAGCTTTAAACTCATACACTATACAATAAGTTACGAGTATAATATAACCATAGTTTTATCAAGCTATAATGGAATGGAATAATTTGTGTTTGCTTGTTTAAAAAGGAAAGCGATGCGCAGCTACACTAAGGTAGTTCGAGTGTTGACTTTTCACTGCCAGCAACTTTTTGCCTGCCTACGAGTTAGGTTAAGGCTAGGTTTAAGTGGGTTAGGTAGCTCGTAGGTAAGGTAGTGTTTAGAGTTTGGTAAGTATAGGTAGGTTTAGGTTAGGCAGTGTTATGGTTAAGTAAGTAGATTAAGGGTTTAGGTTTAGGGTTAAGTAAGTGCTTAGGTTAGGGTAGGGTTATGTAGGTAAAGTAGTATTTACAGTTGGTAAGTATATAGTATAGATTAGGTTAGGGCAAGGTTGGGTTTAGGTAAATATATTAGGTTAGGGTTTATGTTAGGATAGGGTTAAGGCTAGGGCCGACAGTCAGTTTGTTGCAGCAGAGTTGTTGGTCTGCAGTGAAAAGTCAAAAGACGTGGATTAAGTACGTATTTCACAGCTGAGTGAGCTCGAGCAATAGCTGCGGCTGAGCTGTCGGTTGCACTTTTGGCACAATTGAGGCAGGTGTAATCAATTATTGTTATTATTATTCGGAGTGATGCAAACTGCGGAACTGAAGCTTTTGAATTCGAACCGAAAACAGAATAAATATACATATATTGCTAGGCTTTGCATTTTTGTGATTGCTTACAATATCAGCTTACTTTTGCAGTCCAGAATTCAAACACTCGTAGGTAGGTAACAGCCAAGGAAAGTGCATCCCAATATGCCGGCGATTATCTTCGTCAGTCCAGAACATGTGCTTGCAGTCGGGTAGACAGCGAGCCCAGCTGTTTCGCCATCGTTGAGCCCTGGCGCTGAGCAGTCGGTGGCTCTTCCACGTCTGATGAACGATGCAGGGAATTCCGCTTTCGCCGAGTGTCTCGTGTCTAATTTTGTCATGGCTGTTGTATACATGTATATCAGAGACCGGGAAGAACCACCTGCCGATTAGAATGCCGCAGAATAGCAGCGTAATAACGCTGACGAACTTGACAAGCAGATTTGAAGCCATAGCTACTGTGAGTTTGTCGCTTGATAAGCACTGAAGCTGCTTTAGTTTAATGCTAAAATGTCTAGCGAGTGTGTTTCCCAGCCTAGATTGCCAGCTCTCGCTAAGGTCTTTTCTACATGTAATAACACACGACCCGCAGCTATTCATTGTTGAAGTTGCTATATAGAATGTACAGGTTAGCTCAACTTGAGGTTATTCAGTGTGCGAAATACAATGAAAGAACGACTATCGACCGTACGCATTAGACCATTTATGCCCTTGTCACTCGTATTGTATTAAATTCTCGAAGTACGGTGGAGATGCACAAAATGTGTGTAGCATCAGTCGCAGACTATGAAGATTATTGCAACGTGTGGAACCCGAGCTTTCCTATAGCTAAGTTTTGTTTAGCTCTTCTCTATATTGACTGCACACGCCACCCGAGTAAAAACAGAGTAAAAAAACGATTTGCTAAACAATTTTGAGATGTTCTTCTTACATCGTATGTCAAATTACATGTGTCTATCACTTTTTAAATAACATATAGCTCGTGGAATATAAATTAAGATTGGTTTTTCAAATTACTACTTTTATTTAGGAGTCCTTGGATAGTTCTTTGTACAATAAAATTGCGCTTAACAACAGATTTATTGCATAGTGAAGCCAAATCTACATATTAGTACGTTTTCATCGGTTCCAAACCGAAGCTTATTGGAAATTAAAGCAACATTAGTGATGTTCCATCGTTACGTTTGATAGCACTCATTTTATTTGATAGTATTCATTTTGGTGCCGCAGGCACTCATTTTAGCACCACAGGGCCCAGGCACTCATTTTAGCGCCGCAGGCACGCATTTTGGCGCCGCAGGCACTCATTTTAGCGCCGCAGGCACTTATTTTAGCGCCGCAGGCACTCATTTTAGCGCCGCAGGCCCGCAGTTTAGCGCCGCAGGCATTCATTTTAGCGCCGCAGGCACTCAAGCGCTATGTTTTGTCACCCTGCAGCAAAATGCATTCATGCAAAGCAGCAAAAACCAAAAATAAGCAAGAAGCCTACATTTTACATTTAAAGTATGGATGGGCCAGATACCCCTCATTTTAGAATGAGGCCCCCTCATTCTAAAAAGTGGGGGGGGGCATTGCCCCACTGGCCTCCCCCGTTCCTACGCCTATATGCACAACGATCTTGCAGCTGTTGTGCTCTTCAGCAGTGTTGGCTACAAACTTGTGTGTCTCAGAGAGCCTCGCTAAATCTGTGCGAAGTGATTAAACAGAAGCATAAGTCTGAATACTTAGAGAGGATATGATGATCGAAGTTAGCTGGTGTGTCATTTAGGCACCAACAATTCTCGGCAGGCGAAAAGTAGAGACTGGCTTGTTCCGAACGACTGAGCATAAACTTGCGTTGTTTTTAGTGAGTAACAACTTGAAATATGCTGCAACAAAAGGACGTTCATAAAAGCCTAACCTCAAAAGCAAGGAAGCATACAGTTCAATAGTTAATTGTTAGCTTCACTCATTTATACTAATAATAATCTTGAATAATGATGGAATACTTTTTGACATCTTCAGTTGTAAACTAGCTAGATAGCAATAATTAGATACTCTGCATTGACAGCACAAATGCATTTTTTCTGAATGTCGAAAGAGCCATTCTAGGCAAACCATACTTTGGTCGTCGCCGCTCGCTTCCGATAGGTACGAGCCGTATGTATATTGTCCATTACTTTATAAAATAAACTATTAACGTGAACAAATATACTTGTAAAGCAGATCGATAGTGCTGCTATCCATTATAGTTGTCCATTAGTGTCCATTAGTGAAGACAACTTGAGCATTTTAATTGAGCTAAGAGCTGCAGCAGTTGATGGGACAAAGAGTGTTGGCTAGGCGCGGCGAACCCTCTGTTTACATTTTGATATAAATTTGCGATGTGAGGAGCACCACAAACAATTTCAGAAGTAGTTCAGTACAGGTGAAGATTGCCAGTTGATATATAGGAGAGAGCTAGCGCATGAGGAAATCCTCTCCTGCCACTTGCTTGTATACGAAACAAGCAAAGCATTTTGAAAAGAAGTAGCTAGTTCCAAAGCAAATGAAACATTGAGTGCTGAAAAGCCAACATTTTGCATCGCTTCATCGTCCTAAAATGCATAAACGAAAGAGTGGGTAAGCATTCGGCAGGAAAGGCTAAGCTTTCTAAAGTTAATCGGTATATCTTTATGTTTTTAGATTTGTTCATTCAAAAAACTTCCTAATCCCCTCATATTTTTAGAGCCCTAAAAATTTACAACTTACTTCGTTTCCAAACGCTGACTTTCCTGCTGCTGCAGCTGATAGTTACGTCTTCGAAACAGTCTAGCACATGCCCGAATGCAAAAGTATCGTTCAGAAAAACGTCAGGAGCTGATTGCATTCGCCCTGAGTTCACTAAGATTGTGCGGGGGTTATGCAAACAGCTGTCCTGCAGCCTTCTCTGCGCCAAGACTCCCAAATGCCAGGCCTTCACACTGCCCGCTGGCGACTGTGTCTGCAAGCTGTTCCTGTTCGACAAGTGCAGTCACCGAGTACAGTCAGTGCCTAACTGTGCTCACCTGGTGACCGTGTACGTGAGATCAATGGCCGGATTAGCGGCGGGTCGCTTGTGTCCTCCCGGATACAAATACGCTCGGTTCGGCACCGCCTACAAGGTGTCAGCCTCGGCCGCGGCTAACTGGTTGGACGCCAAAGAGAAGTGCGGTCAGGAGGCTGGACTGTCGAAGTTCGCGGACGCTCTAGACACCGACGAGTCTCGCCATCTGGTGTGGATCAAGAACGTTTCGGAAGTATTAGGTAATGGCTTATACCTTGGAGGTTACCAGATCCCAGGCTCGGGAAGCAGCACAGCAGGCTGGATCTGGGACACATGCAACAAGAGCATCCGAGCCGACGTTTGGGAGCCGCAACAGCCCAACAATCAGAATGGCAATCAGGACTATGTAAACATTTACCACTCTCATCGAATTGGAATAAATGATTACAATTTCGACCGCCAGATTAAGTTTATTTGCGAGTGTCTCGTGGTGTTTTAGCGCAGTCGAATTAATACAATGCAGTTGGAATCGCTGAATTGATATTTTGAAAAGAAATATAAAGATGATAATCTAGCAAACTCAAAATATTATCTGCGAAGCTTTAATCTTGGTCGTATTTTGGTAAAGCATAATTTATTGTAAAGATCGCAGGATCATTTTTATTATAAAATCCAACAACAACAACAAAGTACTTCACCCGCCAGCCACGCAGTGGCTAGAAAGGGGAGGGAGAAGTCAGAGAACACGTCTCTGGGCCATTGTTCTCAGAAAGCGACACCCCAGGTTGATCCAGGGCGCCAGTATCGGTCAAAAGCCTGTCAGGGTACAGGAACCGCTGGCAACAGGCAAGCCTCCCCGGCAGCGTCTCGGTAGTTGATCTCGGCAGGCAGGTCGGAGGGCACCGTGAAGACTACCATCGCGATGCCGCTGCCGTCAGGCCATCCAGCAGCCGCTGAGCGCCTTCAGCCGACGATGACAGCAGCATGAGGTCGTTTGCGTAGCCAAAAACGGAGAACCGCTTCTCCGGGTCCCGCCGACTCGTGCGTCTTCGCAGTAGGAAGCCGTCATCCGGGCAGGCCGGTCCTCAGCACCCAATCCAGAGCCAGCACTGTTAGGCGGAATTATAAAATGTTACACCGATCAAAGCTTTTCCTAACTCAAGAAGCGTCGGTCCGTGCAACATAGGAAAGAAGTGACTTTAGATGTGTCGCCCAAGAGTCAAATTAAAGCGTTTTATTGCCTGAGACTCTGGGGTCTATAGGTTTTCGACTCTGAAATGTAATGAATATTTGTCGATTCTTGTCACGACTGCCTGCTGGACTCTGCCGGCGGTGCGGCCTTTGTTCGCGCCCAGGCTCTGAAGCGTGCTCTGTGACGCTGCTTTTTTCCACCTGACAGCGTACTTTGTTGTTGTTGTTGTTGTTGTCACGGTAAAGTTTCTAAACGGGTACATATATTGGGTGCAATTGGTCATTGGAACTGGTGGGAAATGTAGTGTGGACCTAGAGTGTTTTGATCCTTGCTTTGACGGTGCGGCAGACGAAAAGTGATGAACTGATGATTAGAAGTACGTAATTAAAATTTTGTTTTCTTTTTCTAAAAGGTTCCTTTATAGTTGTAACAAAATGTGAGGCCCAGTAGATCTCATTACAGAAAGCTCTGTCTAGGTAAACCACGAGAGCTCTGCGATTGTGCTTCTATGCAAAATGATCAAGCTAAAACAAAAAATTAGTAGATTAACTTTTTCGTAATCGCTGATATCTTTAAAAAACTCTTTGGGTACATTATGTCCGTTGTGGTGATTGAAACGTCCTGAAAACTTCTGCAATGTTTCATTAAACAGCTATATTAATATATAACGGCCGGGGGCGTGGCCTAGTGGTCTGTCAAGCGCGGCATTTGGGGCTAAATTGCAATCTCGGTGCTGTGACTCTGCTCGTGCAATTAACGCCCAGCTTAAGGACCAACCCTCAAGGAACAGTGAAGTGTACATGCCTAACGAACGATAAATAAAGCTAGGGCCGCTGTACACTCCTGTATTAGCAAGAGCCTGTGTGTATGACTGCGTAGGTATCCGCGTACGATCCGTACCTGCGAACCTGCCTTTCGCCGGTTGTGTGACAATGTCGCTTAAAGTGCGCCAATGTGCAGACAGTCCCCTTCCTCTAATATATTTCTTTAATACTTCCTTTTGTCCATTATCGATTGGCTTTTGATTTATGTAATTAGGAAAATAAACTCGGAAGGAAATCTACCTTAGTTCAATTTCAACCATTCTCGTCACTAGTGCAATAAAATCGATTCATACTACTTATATATAGCTTCGTACAAGTAGGTTGAGCTAGTCGGAAATATTACGTTGATCGGCATCACAAATGACAATCGTCTTTTTCATTGACTATTACCAAATCAGAACTACGTATATGCAGTAGCAACGCTGCAACTGCTGTCAGATGAGTTGGCAAAGCCATAACCTTTGCGCAGTTAATCAGCAAGTTAATCCAATTATCACAACAGTCCTTTGCAGAGAGTGGCGACTGTTTCCCATAATCCAGCTATTAAATGGTTGGTTTGGATTTTTGGGAGAAAAAATCAGCTCTGTTTGCCTATAGGTTTCGCAGAGCTGTGTCCGCTAAGCCTCTAGTGAGCCTTGTGTCAACAAAGGAGACGTTAGCTCAGGTGCAGTTACCATTGGAAACCATTATTGTAAACTGCCTGCCGGGCTCTCTACCAACCTATGTCGCCCTCTCTCGACTCTCCTGCCCGATTGGGCATCGATAACCTCAGCAAACGGCGGCCCATATAATTAGCTGGAACCAGCTTAGAATCGAGGCCCAGTTTCATACAGTAAACTACGAGTGTAATATGCACCTGAAATTTCTCATTGAAAAAATACACTAGAATGACGTCATCAAAAGACACAGACCGCAGCCAGCGCAAGCAGATTTTGGAAGAGAGCGCGTCCGACACCACCATTCACGGCATTCCGCGCACAGTTGGCGACAGACATCCGGCAGTGAAGGCGCTCTGGCTCCTGGCATTCATAGCCTTTGTTGGCTTCTTGACCCGGCAGTTTGTCATGGCCGTGATAAAACTGCGCAGCCTGCCAGTGTCCACTTCTATTGAGCCGAATTCTGCCACCTTCGAGTTCCCCGACGTTCACTTTTGCTCGCAACCGATGATCTCTGCCAGCTATCCCTCGACAATGGGAGCAGAAGCCAGAAACTTCACGGATGCGCAGACGGCCAAGATTGTTCAGCTGTTGGACAGATTCAACGCGTCCCACCCATATTTCGTAGCCGTAGCCCTGGTGAACACGCTTCCCACAAGCTTTCTGAGCGAGAATTTCGGAATGCGAAAGGAGCAGTCGATAGTGAAGGCGACTGTCATGCCGATGAACGTTGAGCTTGAATTCGATAAAGACATTGAGAGCTTTGGGCATTATAAATACCTCAATTGTTTTAGAGTCAGACCGAAGCAGAATGATATACAAAGCATGCTGGGTAATGTGCTAGCTTATTTGGATATCTTTCTGTACGCTGACGCAACCTACAACCAGTCCGTAAAATTTTACGCCGGCCACATCGAATCCCGTGGACTGTCATTCACTGGCTACGAAAACCTGTTGGGATCTGGATTCCGGGTGTACTTTACTCCGAAGTACGGTTATCCGGATGAGTTCTCGCCTTCGGTGACGATAGCGCCAGGGTACACGCACTTCATCAAGCTGAGCATGCAGGTGACAAACTGGGCGGAGAAGAAGGGACAATGTCTCAGCGATCAGCCAAATGTTCAATACGTTGATCTGGCGAAAGCAGAGCCAGGAAGCTATCGGTACAATCTGTATGGTGAGACAAAGAATGCTCAATAGTAGAATTTGAAATTGAAAGTCTAAAGACGCAAGTATTCTATTTAATTTTCAGCCTGTTACGCTAAGGAACTAGCCAACATCTATGCGACCAACCTGGAAGCTAATCTGCCAGGAATGCTGCCAATCCCATATTCGCAAAAGGATCTGCCAAATATTTACAACTTCAGCCAAATCGGACCTAATGCAAGCGACTCGGAGATTTTAAACAGATTAGTATTCATGAAAAAGATAACCAATGGCCAGCTAACCTAGGAAACAAGCCAGTTCATGCAGGAAGTTCAGACTATCTGCCAAAACAAGTACTCCTGCAAAGAGGCAGTCTACAAAGCGAAATTGTCTTCGATTAAGTCTCCTTTGAAGAAATCACTTCAATCCGAGTTCAGCCAGCTGCTATCGGCATCCTCTGTCAGGCTGTCGGGTGGCAACCAGTCCACCCCCGGCCGGGACTGGGTGATTCAACTGTTCAATGAGAGCGCTTCCGGTTCGGCTGCTGCCGAAGACGCAATGATTCGCGCAGTGTCGGAGAATTTTTTGCGAGTTCAGATTCAAGCCGGAGAGTTGTCCTCTACCGAGGTTGAGCAGTCTATTAGTTATAAATTATTCGATTTGACAGTGGAAGTTGGCGGCCTAATTAGTTTGTTTATTGGTGCCAGCTTGCTATCTCAGCTGGAAATCATTGAGCTATGCGTCTATATGGTCCTAGGACGCAGGCCTGCTACCGTACAAGCCGATGGTTCATAAAACAGATGTCTTAGCCAATACAGACCACGTTTTGATGCTGTGTATCTTAAGATACGCTAAAAACTTGAATATACTATTTGATTGTCGTACTTTAAATATGGAACAGTAGAAAATAGATTCTATATTCTCTCCCAACTAATAACTGGTGGCAAGCTCTCTTCTTCGCTCACTTCGCAAATCAGAAAAAAACGCCATCTTTCTACTGACAGTAGCAAATAATTACTAAGTTTTGTTTTCTTTTTAGCCTTTGGTCTTTTTTCATCAAGTGTATGAGCCTAGTTTGGAGGCTTTATTATAAATAACACATATTTGTTGTTCACTTACTCTAAGTACGTTTTGTTCAGTGAAATGTCAGCAGATTATTAAGTTAAATATGCTAGGCATATCATTTTTACAACTGCAATTTTTTAAAATACGCAAGGATAGAAAATTCCAGTATGCACTTTTGCAATTTAGAAGATAGTTACAGTCAACAATCCGAGACGTCGAGCACTATCCAATATCGTTTTATGATGTGATCACTCATTTCAAGACTTAGTTGTTCCTTTATTTAATTCCAGAATTGATAGTCCTTGTCGTAAAGTTCTGTTGGACTCGCCATAATTTGACGTTTTGCGACTTTTTTGATTATATAATTGTTGTGTGTACAAATTAATGCAGAGATGCGACTGCATCAAGCATGTGCCTATTAGTATAACATGCATGTACTTGTACTTTCCTTACATAAGGGAGCCAAACAGTAATGGATTAGGAACCTTGCTGATATGCTCACGCTCAAGTATGCTGGTGGCAATCAATCAATTGAACAGTCCCCAGCTTGGGAGCAGCAGGGTGGGATTGGGCATCAATATTCTGCAATATGCTATAAAAACTTTTTGTGGTTAATGGCCATACAGAGTTTTTAATTAATAGTTGAAGTTTCGATAAAGTCCATCGGTCGGTCACCAGGCTTTGCCACCGCGGTGCGCTGACGATACTGTCAGGGGCGGTCGAGGCACCGTTATAGTTCTCTTCGGTCCGGTCGTGGCTGGAGTGACAGGAGCCACTCGCGCTGGACGACCCGGTGCGAAATTCGATCCGGTCGTGGCTGGAGTGACAGGAGCCACTCGCGCTGGACGACCCGGTGCGAAATTTGATGTTTGCTTCGGGTCCTTCTGCTTTGCTTGTCCATTGCTGGCAGTGATGTCCGTCTTGATAGCGACGGCTGCCACCACAGTGTGCTCCGAGCTGACGCTCATGACAGCGCTGCCGGCGTCGCTGCTATTGAAGCTGCCGGGCGCCTGATGGCTGCGCCACTGGCGTCGAGTCCGAAGGCCCCTGGCCGCTGTGCGGAGCTCACCAATCAACACGAAGAGCAGCTCAAACAGTTCGCAAACAGTCAGTAGCGACATTCCCAGATAAAGACCCAGGATGCCACCAATGCTGGAGAACAGGTCAAAGATCAGGTAAGACGGCACCTCTTCCATCAGTGTGCTGAAGTCTGTGTACTCGCCGAGGCTTACTTGCGCGAAATTTGTTGAAAAATCTCTCTGCACCTCCGGTGGCGTTGTTATGTTGCGTAAAAAGTAATAAAACGTATCCGGTGGAGTAACGTTGTGAGCCAATAGATTACCAATAGTCTGGTTCATTATGCTGTTCTTGCAACTGACGGCCAAGCTGTTTAGCGGCCAGGAGGTCATGGATATGACCGGGGTGTAGATTCGCTCAGCGCAGTTGGGTAAGCATTTGGTCATGGTGTTAAAGTGGCTGCTCTTCTTCAGGATGGCGTCGCGTTCGCAGTTGCGTCGCTTCAAGAAATCAGCCGTACTAGTTTCAGCAACAAAGTACTGACAGCGCGTTTTAGTAAACGTCTCAGTGAGATTGACGTACGGCGGCGCTATTCTGGTCGAGAAACAGTCGCAGTCGGCCATTATTTTCTCCAAAAGTGTCCGGTACTGACAGTCAATCCGGTTTTTTCGAAACTTTATTCGATTCCTGTCCGAGTCTTCGTAGTAGGCGATTCCGCTGTCTTCTATACAGACCTTCGAGTTGCGACTGACGTACCTGTATTTGTTGGCGTGATGACGATAAGGACTGTTTTTGGCCATAAAAGTTTGAGTTTTATAAAGAATAAAGTGTTAAAGTATAAATCGCAAAGTTTTACATGTAGTTGATCTAATTTATTTTATTCTATGCTAGCTTAGATGGTAAAAGGTAAAATACTGTAAATTACTCATTTATTGAAACGATCCTCTGCAACTTTGGCTTTTGGCTTTAAAATGAGTCATGACAACGGATTATCGTTTGATTTCGATCACAAAATTCTATCAAGTTTTAGTTCAAAGGAGTTTTATCTTACAGTTCAAGTTTAACAAATGCTTGGAATCGTAGATGCCTTTTGAATTCAAATACATTTGTTAGTCTATCGGAAACTGAATAGAAGTTGAATTTTTCTAAAGAAAACTCATGGATTAATGAATCCCTTCAATTTTCAACAACTCACAAAATCACTATAGCCCGTTTCCATGGTAACATTTGAATCCTGTGTTGATGACTGCAAGCTTATAAAGGATGCCCACTGGCTGACTCCAGATTGAAAAATTAGCCGCCTATTGTCGTCAGTGAAGCAAATAAAATGAAAACTGTCAATCTATATTTAGTGAAATTTGATTCGTTTGCTACAGTAACTTTTAGCTTTTGGAGACGAGTTTTGTTTCATAACTCATTTTAAACAAAAGAAAACGACTGCATTTGTGACGGAACATTTTTTCTTAAATAACTACCGATTTGCGCAATATACGAGTGCAGATGACCTCAAGCCAGCCGGCCAACTCACGCTGATATCTGTGCTATCTAAGTACTCGTAGAATAAAATGATCTCCTTTGAGCTAAAGAAAGAAGGGCACGTTTTTCTAAAGGACTTATACATGTACAATGTGACTTTGTAAATGATATTGCGGGAACCCTCGCGCTACGGCTTTGGCCGTGACATCGCTCAACTAAACCAGCGCTGAGACAATACTGCCCATTCCACTGACTCTTGAGCACTTGCAAGCGCGCGGTACCTGTATGCAGGTACGCAATCAAGCATGTACACTCCGTGACCTGGGTGTTGGCCCTGATGAGTGTGACTCGAACGACAACCGCTCGTGCACAATACCCAAATTAGTATAACCGTGTACCTACGTACAACCAAACTTAGAGTCATGGTGCCAGAGTCAGACACGTTAGCTGCTCTGCTTTTGAGGTGAATCCTCTAGCCTAAGTTTTAACATGCCTGAAAAATAAACAGACGTAGTAACTCACCTGTGCTTAACCATTTGAAAGTCCACATAGGAATGGACACCAGGCGACAGATTGATATAGTCCCTAGGATAGTGGTCCTTATCCCCGTAGAATAGAATCGCTCCGCCAGATTTCGACACGTCGTATTCGCCTTCAAATGTGACGCCAGCAGTCAGCATGCGGTAGACCTCCATGCTGTACGGATGCGTCACGACTGGGTTGGTGTCCGTGAACAGAACCTTGTGAAAAAAAGCAGACAAGTTGAAGGGGAATATGATTTTAAACGACGGAATGCAGCCCGAAGTATATACCTCCGAGCTTCAGTGTCTGAAATATTAAAATGTTAGAATTGTTCCCAAGAATTGACTTTGACGGGAACCTCACCAGCTCAAGTTGAAACTCAGCCACATCTCTGGTCGCATTCAACAGCGCCTCAGACGGTTGAAATCGGAAACAATTGCCAAACTGGCTGTCCCAGAAATTCTGAAAGTTCGCGTAGCTGCACTCTTGGCCCTTGTAGCGGCACCGGACAATGAAGTATTCGCGTCGATGGCCGAGGTACCGCAGCAGCAGGGAAGAATCGAACATGTCCCGAGACACCTGCATGAGGATGTCGGTGTTGTAGCCAAATCCGTGACTTTCAACTACGCTCTGAGTCGAATAGGCCTCCGACAGCAGTCGCATGTACACATCGTAGTGCTTAGTGACCGTTTCATAATAGTTTGTTGACGATATGGGACTAACATTGCAGACGGTGATGTCCGGGGTCTCGAACGGTATCGCTCCGGGGCTGATGTTGGCTGACACCGGCGTGCTGAGGTAGTTAGTGATCAGCAGTGTTATGTGGTAGCTGAATCCCCCAAAGCTGGTCAATAGAAAGGCCAACCACATGCATTTGATCGGGAATGACTGCGAAGGATGCAGTCGACTGAAGCCATGAGCTGTTGTGGATGAGATGAACTCGCTAATTGATTTGGTGCTCAGCTCCATCGTGGATCAACTGATTCAGAATCGGTGCTCTAGGAGAAGAGTTCTTGCTCCTCCAGCTTCCCATATCTGGCTTTTAGAAATAGCCCTGAGTAACAAAGTATAGAGCCAGCCAATAGCGATGGCCGATGTGTCCCAACTCCCCAGTCAGCGAAAATTGCAGCCTCACAAAAACGCATCACTTCACAAACACTAACAATCAGGCAGGCAATCCGACAAACAATCCCTGATCAGCGCTTTGATCAGCGCGAGCAATTAGCAGTATCCGATCCCAGTAGCCACTGCAATGATTTTCTTTTAATTATTACAATAGTTATAAGAAATGATTAGGTGATCTTGTCAGACACAAAGATCGTAACTGGAAACCGGAACAAAACCGGAACCGGTCCATGCTTTCTCTTTCGTCGCCACAGTGAGCATTTAATTAGATTTAGGGACCCTGTGGCACTAACTACTTATTAATTAGTTGTTATTAATAATAATGACAATAAAAATAATTATATTCGCAGCAGGGTTGTCGGCTCAGTTGGCGCAAAGCTTCAGCGACATCGTCTTACACCCAGCGCACTGAAGCAATTCCTGAAGCAGTCAGAGATGACGCAGACACTTGTGGTCGACGTGCTGATGAAATTTGGAGGCTTGGCAAGGCCGCGCTGAGGCGCAGTGCTGATTAGAACAGAAGTTGATGCACCGATTACACTAGCGTTTAAGGGAAAAATCCGACCTTCTGGCAGAATTTTTAAAAATCTCGACGATCCGTAGTGCATTCGACTTGACTCTTGTTTGAGAAGGTGTGCAACAAAAGTTAGTCTAATTTTTTCATTTCGTGTGCCTGCGCTGTTCCGTCCCGGTGCAGAAAAAAAATTGTCAGGGGGTGGGAACTTCCCCCGGCCCTTGTTAGTTCAACTCTGAAGCCAACAGCAGTCGCAATGCTTGCTCACCAAACAGTTTGCCGTCACAGAAGTCACATAGTTTTGTGTTAGAACGGTTCATTGCGCACGTACTGAAATCGGACCTTAGCTAACAAATAGCATGCATTCCTAGTTAACAAAGCTCCACAGGTTGGGTACAAGAGAAAATTGATTGTGGACATTGTTGGGGAACAGCCTTAAGTTACTTGGGCAGGGGTTTCCTTGGGCATGCTGATTGCCAACAGCTAACTGGGCTTGTATTGTTAGTATATCAGGACTGTAATAAACCGTTACGTGCGATGCACAGCTAATGCATGAGCTCACTGACTGATCTCAGAGCTGAACCCATCCTAACTGGGCGGTTTTGCAGAGCCGAGCTTTTTCATCACTTGATCAAATGCTCTGACCCACTGCAAATCTGGCTATTGTATACCCCATCATAACTCTTAAATATTAATTTCATGCCCAAATAGCTTTATTAAGGACTTAAAATAGTTTTAATCGCAGCCTGCATTAAGCGATCTCTCAGTATACCCTGTAAAAACATCAAGGAATTAAGCGGGATGCTTCAAGCCCACGCGTATGACAGATTTTGATAACGATGGCCATTGTCAGTTGAATATTTTTAATTCAGCTAAGGCCGGCGCCCCGTCCAGCGTTTTAATTAAGCTAAAAATTTGGCAGGTAAAAGACCGACAGGCAGCAGATCAAAGGGACTTTGAATAACAACGTGGTACAGGACTGGCAAATATGAGACATTAAAACTTGCAACTGGCATTTATTTAATGTATAAATGTACATCCAACTTGACAACATTAATCAAAACAGGTAGCATAGTTGACTAAATGATAAAAATAACAAATTCTCTCTATCTCACACGCTGTTTTTCGCGCTCAAAAAAATTTCTATTTTACAATGATGCCACATTTTACGTATTTGGTGGTACTGTCAGTAGCACAGATCACAAAGCGAACAGAAGCAGTATAGCTGATGAACAGTTCCTGCTTAGCACAGAAGGCAAAAACAAAGCTCAGACAAACAGGGTTCGGTATTTCAACAGACGCTTACATAACAGCAGGTAAAAAAACGAGAGAAAGTAACTATAAACAGAAAAGTGCACGGAGCAACACACAGGGAATCAGAATGATCGGCGAGTGGCACAACCGTTTGTTTGGTTTTTGTAAATTGAACTGATAAAAATTTTGGACATTGATTGACCCAGAGTTACCATTGACATCCTGCCACTAGAATTGGATAGGCAGTAAAAAGTTCTTTCTAAGTCATTTACAAGCTTTACAATAAGGGACACATTTTTTATTAATAAGTGCACCCGAATGCACGTACGAGTATGTTATTTTCCTTGGTTGATGGGCGCCCATGTCTCTTGGTGGGCGCCCCTGTCTCTTGGTGGGCGCCCCTGTCTCTTGGTGGGCGCCCCTGTCTCTTGATGGGCGCCCCTGTCTCTTGGTGGGCGCCCATGTCTCTTGATGGCGCCTCTATCTCTTGGTGGGCGCCCATATCTCTTGGTGGGCGCCCCTGTCTCATGGTGGGCGCCCCTGTCTCTTGGTGGGCGCACCTGTCTCTTAGTGAGCGCCCCTATTTCTTGGTGGGCGCCCCTGTCTCTTGATGGGCGCCCCTGTCTCTTGGTGGGCGCACCTGTCTCTTGGTGGGCGCCCCTATCTCTTGGTGGGCGCCCCTGTCTCTTGGTGGGCGCGCCTGTCTCTTGGTGGGCGCCCCTGTCTCTTGATGGGCGCCCCTGTCTCTTGGTGGGCGCCCATGTCTCTTGATGGCGCCTCTATCTCTTGGTGGGCGCCAATATCTCTTGGTGGGCGCCCCTGTCTCATGGTGGGCGCCCCTGTCTCTTGGTGGGCGCACCTGTCTCTTAGTGAGCGCCCCTATCTCTTGGTGGGCGCCCCTGTCTCTTGATGGGCGCCCCTGTCTCTTGGTGGGCGCACCTGTCTCTTGGTGGGCGCCCCTATCTCTTGGTGGGCGCCCCTGTCTCTTGGTGGGCGCCCCTGTCTCTTGGTGGGCGCCCCTGTCTCTTGATGGGCGCCCCTGTCTCTTGGTGGGCGCCCATGTCTCTTGATGGCGCCTCTATCTCTTGGTGGCGCCCATATCTCTTGGTGGGCGCCCCTGTCTCATGGTGGGCGCCCCTGTCTCTTGGTGGGCGCACCTGTCTCTTAGTGAGCGCCCCTATCTCTTGGTGGGCGCCCCTGTCTCTTGGTGGGCGCCCCTGCCTCTTGGTGGGCGCCCCTGTCTCTTGGTGGTCGCCCCTGTCTCTTGGTTTGCGTCTCCTTACCTTACTAGGCATTCATATGCCCTGTCCAAGAAGTATTTAAGTGTTGCAGCTCATGCGATACATTCAGCTTGTAGACCTTTTTCTTATCTTTTTGTAGGGGCTGAGTGGGTGGTTGTCGGCACCCGAGTACGCCACTGGCACAGGTTAAAAGCGTTCTCCGTTGTAAGTCCCCCATGGGTAAAAACTTTAGGTTCATGTATAGGCATGGTTCATATTGCATCTTAAAGAGATCCATGAAGTAAACATGGCAATCCAGTTTCAGAAACTCACAAGGGCTGTAAAGCTCGTTAGCTTCTGGAGGGGTTCAGTGTAGATGAAAATTACAAGGATGGAGATACGCGAGCCGCTGTACGCTTATACGAGCGTAATTGTCTCCTATAGACTTAACCATATCACAAGACAAAAGCGGAAATGAAAAATCACAAAAAGAACCAACTGAAAAGCATTTTTGAGATCAGATTGATAATACAGTTTCGACAGAGTGTTACTTGGTTCAGTATCCAAGGAATCGCTGTATCAATTGACCAGCTGCCTGGGTCGGGGCCTCGGTTTCAGACGAACTTAGTGTCAGCGGTGCCTCTGTGAGGCGTTCCGTCGACTGGACTCGCCGAGCGACTCTCAACACCGTTGACGCCTGCGAGAGCGTCAGTTTAGGGGGGGGGGCATTCTGTTGAAGTGAAACTGCTGTTTATAATAAACGAATGTCTGCTTTGATACACTTTTACACTATAGGCTTTAATTCAAGTTGTTCGTTCATGTTTCAGTTAAAATCAACACTAGAGCTAGACTTTAAAAACGTGCCAGTATACAGAAGACCCAACTCTTTGTAGTTAGTGAGATTTTCTTGCAACACCCTGTTTCGCAAGATTAAAGCGCTGCTTTGACAATTCTCACTTCCGAAGGTAATAGCGATTGAGTTATTTATGCGTTTTTGGAGGCTAAGAATTCACTATTGGCGATCGAGTAGTGTGTTTTGACCTTTTGGTCTTCAGTTGTCCAGATACAAAAGTAAGAATACATCTTGAATAAAGGAGAGAAATAGGATCGCCAAATAAATTATGTGCATCTTCATAATCCGTACAGCAATGCAATGTCGGCGACATTGGCAAAAATTCCAACATCTTTCGACGCCGCTAGAAATGTTAATTTTAAAATCAAACCGACGTAAATCGTCGTCATCCATCGACCTGTGGCTCCAGCTTAGACACCAATTCAGCTTCTTACCTGGCAGTCTAGAATGATGAATAATTGCTCGCATATCCTCCGGCTGAGTCAGCTGCTCCCCGGCCGAGCCCGAGTGATTTTCCTCGCTGGCGTTGCCCCCTGCGGTTGGTAGCGAATTTGAAGCAACGTTAGTTTCTGTGCTGGGCTTTCTATGTTCAAAGTTACCTCCAACGAATAGCGTTACTTAAGAGCTTCTTACAACTTTACAATTGATTATCGAAAATTAACGGCACCACATTTCCAAAACGGGGTATTCGTTGCGTACATGAACCACAATGAGAAGCTCAGCTCAATGTAACTGCCTTTAGAAAGACTTAGGATAGTTACGGCAGATTAGTTACATGCACTTTGACAAATCAATTCTACTTAAAAAATGCGTTTTAAGCTTAGCAATGCACCTTTGGCCTTTTAATAAGATTTCCCAGCTTATCCGAAAGGTTTTTCATCTACGGAATTCGGTCAAACAGCTCGCACGGCATGACACAAATTAAAAACCATGACGCGAAACTGCATAAGTAATAAAGTTTACAATCGTGCAAGAGTACATCAAAGTGAAGCTTGGTGATATAGTAGGCACAGCCCAGATTTTCCACAAACAGTAGCTAGATGACGAAAGCGTTAAGAAACTGACAGAGCCATAATCAGTAAGACAATTTAGGGGAGGTTCAGTTAAAATGACGTGCATTATCGACTGCAGAAGCACACACAGCAAAATAACTTAACATCAACCGGAATCAAAATTTCAGATGCTCTCTGAATCTGAGATAATTTTATACCGGTGACACCCTGCTGTGCGGACTGTGATGAGGAAATGATCTGCGAATCAGTGCCAGTGCTGCTCAAACAGTGATCAGTCTGTGCGATTTGGTGCCGTCTCTGCTCCTCGGAGGCCTCAACGAGCACCTTTGGCTGCTCAACAGAGGTAAGAATTGGCTCGTCTAGCTGAATAACAGCTGCTCGCCTGGCATGCAGCTGATATGGCTGCTGCTGTGTACCTGTGCTCTGCTGCTCCACCTGCCCAGTGCTATTGTTCACCAGCAGCATGGGTAATTGCTCCTCTTTCAGACCTGCGCAAGTTGGATATTAAATAGGGGGGTTCTTGGCATGCATTTTCACGGGTTAGTGCATTACACACTGACTCGATCAGCGTGTGACCAACACCCAGGAAAAGTTAATAAGCAATCAAAATGAAATCCAATGTCGGAATATAGAGATGGATTATTTTACACAATCTGACAGAGTGGACAGCGAGGAGGGTGACCGTCTTTTGACCCAAAAACTTGAAAAATGTAAATGTAGGTCGAAATTGTCTTGCACATATGGTTCGACCTCTATGTGTGCTTGTTTGTTCAACATTTTATGGTTAGTAAATCATCAATCAGTTAAAAAATTAAATCGGCAAAAATGGGTAAGAAGCGATGAAAATAAGTTGGAGAGCATCAGTGTTAAAAAAATAATGGAAAATATTAATATTTTTTCGACTTCTTAACTGAAACCTGCGTGAGATTAGTTGCGAATTCAAAAGCTAAGGTAAAATCTATTGCATTTTTATTGCGGATAAACTGTATACAAAACAAAAATCAATTTGTTCCACTGCTCAAAAGCTCGCTTCAAATAAACGAAAAAGGCAGTCGAAACATATCGTTAGCTTTCTCCCTGCATTCATCAACATCAAACTCTTCATGCCGCCCTGATAACGCCGCCAAATAATTAGGAAGCCTTCATTTCGATCGGTGAAAATATGAAAAAAATGAGTGCATCTTTCAGGCCGCTGCAAGTTGGCTGAGAAGCATGCTCAAAGCAACTGAGGTATGGAAGCTTGCTATTCCTCATTAAGCAGTGCTCCACAGTCTCAGATTCGTTCTGCATTCATTCCGTGAGATTTTCAGTCAATTAAAATGCCTCACGGACCAAGGAAGCTTAAAAAAGTAACTTACTGGACTGCGCATCACTCGGTTGAGGTGTGGATTGAGTCATTTGAGTCAGTTGTATAAAATTTTGGGGATCTGAAAAATTGAAAATTTTTGTCCAACTCCGTTTTAGTCAGAGCGATTGCGGATAGGTCGCTTACTCAAATCCTAAAAACATCGGTGCGTTTAGCTGAAGAGTTATAGCGATAGTCTACGTACAAGCCAGTGAACATCAGGCATGCAAAACTCTAATTACTTTAGGTGGACAAGGATGCACTTTTAAACCTTTCAGCAGCTATAGCACAGGTGGAGAAGCTCATATAATTTTAATAAGTTGCATCATTGATTTTTAAGCTACAATATAGCATTATACGCCGTAAGCTATAGAAGTTGTAGTAAAAAATTCGATTACTTTCTGGCATACATTATCCAAACAATAATATTTAAAATAATTTAGCCATGCATTAATGCAGTAAACACAATGCTTTATTTTAGCAAAACTTTGCTGATGCTACTAAAGAGCCCGTACAACAATCCAATTCTCCAGCGGCCCCAATCGATATCAGGTACATCAAGTACGTCGGGAAGTTCGGTGGACGTCGTGTGTGTTGCACAGGGATAAAATTTAAAAGCGTAGACAATCATAAAACTCAGTAGTAAGTCTGTATTTTGCAGACTACTGATAACTTTAAAAGTAGTATATGTATAAAGTTTCACGAAAACTTTATGGCAATAAATGATACGGAACCGGTATTGTCAGCACGGCAACTTATAACAATTGTTTATTTTCTAAACTTTCTTACATAATGTGCCTTATTACCTTCGTGATATGATACGAAGTTCAGACTAGACGGGTAAAATCCTGGCATAAGTTGTGCGTTAAGGTTAACTAGAATATGACAATTAATCATTGCGAGTTAAATAGCAAAGGTAACGTTGCGAGTTTGAAGAAAAATTACAATATGTTAAAATAATAAAGAATGCTGGGTACTTCAATTTGTTTTAAGTGTTATTCTATTGTAGTAAGTGTTATTATTATTAGTTGTTACACCGGCCCCTGTGGTTAGTAGCTCGTGAACTCAGAGCAGTCAAACAAATCAGCGCTTGTTAAGCACGCCAATTTTATATCCTTAGCTAATTTTCTAGTTCTAGCTAACAAGCCAGTCACAACAATGAAATTACGAGTTCATTGCCATTGTTAATATTGATTCAAACCTTCTGAGAGTATCACTAATCATCAAGTTATGCATTATCATAGGAAGAATTCTTAACAACACAAATAATGAAACACAAGTGAATCAGTTATTCTGCGGCATCAGTAGATTAAAATTTAAACAAAAGATGAAAATTATTTAGGTGAGTAATTTGGAAAATCGAGGGCAAAAATCATGACTAAACTGCCATTCGTTGCCACACCTCGGCCGACTCAAATGAAATTCGAAGTGGAGCAACTTACTAAATGGTGTCATCATTGATTGCAGAGTGGTGGCACCTGCAAATTCACGTTTAAAAATTCACAAATTCTATCAGTTCAGATTCACCTTGAATGAGCACGGCAGTATATTCTAGAAATGAACTACACAACATCTTGTAGTGCAAGGGATTCTTGTAGTGCACGTTTGTACCTATCTATTGTGCATTCAATTTAATGTCAAGTGAGTACATTTTACAGTTCGTTAAAATCGGAAGAAAAAAACAAATTGCAACCACTCGAAAAAACCAGGCACGAAAAGTTAAATTCAAAGTCGTAAAATTGGGTAACAAGATGAGTCCATTTCTACCGGAATTCCTACTATTAACGTAAGGTGACGTGGTTTGCTTGGGAGAAATAAAGAAATTAATTATTTCCCCGAATCCAGGGATGTTATTTACCCTGTTCCAGTCTATTAGATGCAATAGAGACAAGCCTATAGCTGAGCTAGACCAGAAAAATTTGTCTCGAACAGCGCGTCCCACAACTTGCTCTCCCTCCTTGGCTTGCCTCCCCGGAAACACCCTCCACCCTCCGCTTTGAGTCCCGCCGCTTTTGAGCAAAAAAAATAGGGGAGATGGTGGTGGGAAAGATGGGGTTGGAAATCGAACAAGCCGTCCTTCTGGGAGCATTGATTGCCAGAGACAAGCCCCAGTTCAGTCCTGGGGTGACGTCGTGGCGAACAGATCCTTCTTAGTTTGGAAGAGTTGGCGAGTGGATCAAGCAAGAAGAGATTGCTTTATCACTCTCAGGAGCAGGCGGGTCGCTCGTCTTCTGTCACCCAACCGGGGTTTGGGAAAACATGCAATATGCATGGATCGCTTTGGTAGGGTTGGGCTTGCTGAGACAGGCTAAGCAAAAAGGCGATGGCCTGACAATCGGACCAGGCAATTGATGGACTAAAAAGTATCTCTCTACGTTTAAGATAGTATAAAGAAACCGAAATTCTATACTATCATTCCGAGTATTTCCGTTGTAAAAATGTTCTAATCGCCAATTTTAACATTTGGGGACTCTTACAGACGAATTTTCGGGCTTGAAAAATTGTTTACACCACTACTAAAACAATGAATTTAATGCATTTTAGAAACATAGAAAGTCGGTCTTAAGAGGGGGCGAAAACCAATTACTACGAGTACAAAAGGCGAAGTTTCCACATTGATCCGCAGCAATAACTGCTTACCAAGCCGATTGAGCTTGGAGTCCAACAACCCTGGGCCAGACTTCATGGCGTTGAATCGTCTCGCGTTGCCGCCGGCACCTCCGGCACCTTTCAGCAGGCCGCTGCCGGGTCCCGTTCCGGCGACTTTCGGCCTGACAGCTTCAACTGGTAGTACTCGACGGCGCTTCTTTGGCAGCTTGCTTCGGGCCTGGGTGTGCGAGTAGAACATGGAGAAGTTGGACACGATCACCGGCACTGGCAGAGCGATGGTGAGTACACCAGTGAGCGCGCACAGAGCTCCGACGAACATACCTAGACGGAGATTGGAAGGTGTTTTTGAAATGTAATAAATTATTACAGTATATCTTCGAAGAGTGCTTTTGCTTTTACTACGCTTAGCTCAGAAGATGAAGGCATACAAATACTAACTAAATTGCGTGTAGACTGCGGGGCACAATTCTTTCCAATTTTGAGGCTCGTGCAAGAAAATCGACGTGGTGCTTGACGTATGACTCACACACTCAAGGGAGCCAACCCCATTTCGAAGTGTTTGTGTATGCATCTCCTGAGTATGAGTAAATCCGTGTGAGTGTGTGCTCCAGCACGTACGTATCTCTGTGCGCAAGATTGTGAGGCTTACAATCACCTCAAAGTCTCAGATTTGCACACAAGTTCTTGTGCTCTTTACTACGCACCTGAACCTTCTTAGATTACGTGAAGATAACAACACGAGCTACTATTGTACGCTCGTAAATTTCAGCCAGGCGCACT
This sequence comes from Macrostomum lignano, assembly GCA_002269645.1. NCBI lineage: Eukaryota > Metazoa > Platyhelminthes > Macrostomidae > Macrostomum > Macrostomum lignano. The sequence continues at coordinate 136,088 of NIVC01001112.1, forward strand.
CAACTTACCCGCGTAAGTCTTTGGCGCCATATCTCCGTAGCCAACCGTTGTCATGGTGACGATGGCCCACCACAGACCGATAGGAATTGAATCGAATGAATTTTCCGGATTGTAATGTATTCTTTCCGCGTAGTAGATTAGCGCCGCGAATACCACTATGAAGACTATTAGGAAGAAGACTAGCAACAACAGCTCCTTGGCCGAAGCCTTGAACGTGTGGATGAGTATCTTCAGGCCGGCGATGTGTCTGCGAAAAATGACGGGTTAGTTGAGCTGCAGTAAAATTATTCTACGTACTGTAAATATGCTAAAATTTGTATATTGGGGTCTCAGTGGTGCAGGGCATAATATTTATTTCTTGACCCTGCGTTCAGCTTGTCAAAACTATGTAGAATGGACAATGTCGCCAGGATCCTCGCAAGCAATCTCAATGACTTACCTGGTGAGCTTGAATAACCGCATAATTCGAATAATAGAAAAGAATTCCAGCACTTCGTAGCTGGCTTCAGCCTCAGACAGGACCTGATTCAGCACCAGGTCCATGTAGAATGACAGCGTGGCAATAAAATCGATAATGTTAACTGGCGATTTGAGAAACTCGAATTTGTCCGGCGTCACAGAGAACCGAGTGACAATCTCGAATGTGAACCAGGAGTTGCAGACGCATTCAATGTAGAAAAAGGCCGAGTGCGGCTCGGAGCGGGTCTTGTACAGAGCATAGGACATTGTGTCATTGCTATCCACAACAACTGTCACATTGGTGATTATTGGAACTCGAAGGCCCGGGAATGTCTTCAGGCAGAAGGACAGGATGCTGATGACGATGAAGAACACGGATACGACTGCGACTATCTGTGAGAAGTATATAGTTTTGAGAGTATGTGCAGCAGACTCCTTATTGTCGGATCTTGCAATAAATTGGGTATTTTTAACTCACCCACCTCAATTTGTGCACTCTACCCACCTCAATTTGTGAACTCTACCCACCAAAATTTGTGCACTCTACCCACCTCAATTCGTGCACTCTACCCACCTCAATTTGTGAACTCTACCCACCACAATTTGTGCACTCTACCCACCACAATTTGTGCACTCTACCCACCACAATTTGTGCACTCTACCCACCTCAATTCGTGCACTCTACCCACTTCAAGTCGAGCATTCTACCCACCTCAATTCGTGCACTCTACCCACTTCAATTCGTGCACTCTACCCACTTCAAGTCGAGCATTCTACCCACCTCAATTCGTGCACTCTACCCACCTCAACTCGTGCACTCTACCCACTTCAAGTCGAGCATTCTACCCACCTCAATTCGTGCACTCTACCCACCTCAACTCGTGCACTCTACCCACCTCAATTCGTGCACTCTACCCACCTCAACTCGTGCACTCTACCCACCTCAATTCGTGCACTCTACCCACTAAATTCGTGCACTCTACCCACCTCAACTCGTGCACTCTACCCACCTCAACTCGTGCACTCTACCCACCTCAATTCGTGCACTCTACCCACCTCAACTCGTGCACTCTACCCACCTCAATTCGTGCACTCTACCCACTAAATTCGTGCACTCTACCCACCTCAATTCGTGCACTCTACCCACTTCAATTCGTGCACTCTACCCACTAAATTCGTGCACTCTACCTATTTCAATTCGTGCACTCTACCCACTTCAAATCGTGCACTCTACCCACTTCAAATCGTGCACTCTACCCACCTCAATTCGTGCACTCTACCCACTTCAAATCGTGCACTCTACCCACTTCAAATCGTGCACTCACATCACGTCAATTCGTGTTCTCTACCAACCTCAATTCTTGTTCTCTCCCCACCTCAAGTCTTGCACCACTTCACCAACTTTAATTAGTGCACTCTACCAACCTCAGTTCGTGCACTCTGCGCTCACCTTCGCTGCTACCGACGAATAGGGCTCGTCAAACAGTGCCCACAACTTTGGCTTCACCTTCTGCCAAAGATTCAGTTCATTATTTTCGTATTTGTCCTCCAGGCCGAATTTCTTGTATAGATCCTCCGGTGCTAATTTGTCCGTGTCCAGATCCAGCCGGTCAAGGATTGTAAGAGTCTCTTGAGTCTCGCGATGCGTTGTGTAAGTCATCCAGCAGCACGGCTCTACCTGTGATCGGAGAATGACAGGGTGCCTCAAATTAAAACACGGTCTCCGTTGTCTCAAGGGAAGTCGTGGGATTTCAAAATTCATTTTTCCTTTAATGCCCCAAAGGTTCCAGGTAAGGCCAAATGCAGACCAGATGATTAACACTTCCAGGTGACTCAAGACGCTTAATAGTTCCAGGTGAGGCCAGATGCTTAGTGGCTTCAGGTACTACAGATGCTTAATAGTTTTAACTGAGGTCAGACGCTTTACCGTTCAATATGAGATCAGACTTTGTCACATCTTAAAGAACAAACTAGCTTAAGTACCATCTTATATCATTGCATATAAAGCATATAGTAATACAGGTGACTGACTGTGAGCACACGCTGCTCTAACCCAGCTAGGCATCGACTAAAAGCAAGTACAAAAACAGATCCGCATCAGGAAGAATATCTGCTGCATACGATCAAACAGTCACTCGACACTTTTTTTGCTGGAGGCAGGCGTCACCACTGGAATATGAGACAACATTGCCTAACTGACTCTCATGAGCTCGATGTGGAAATTTTTTTTCAGTCAGGGAGTCACCGAGATCCAAACGCCCTGGAGCGAGGGAGAGAGAGGCTAACAGGGGCAAAGATGAGGTCCCACTGGCTGGCTCTCTCTCTGTAGAACGTTGGGTTCCATGACGCAGCAATGAGGAGAGAGATGGATGAACGAACAAGCGAGGGTCGTATTATTAGTTCGAAAATTTTTGCCACATACTCTTTTAGCCCTGCACCAAACCCATCTCTCTCCTATCTTGGTCGATCTCGGGCCTACAGCTGGTTCTAATTTAGCGACTCGTCAGTACTCAACAGGGGCGACTGCACTATGCAACGCTAATCCCCATAGGAGCGCAATGGTGGGTGACATATTCAGAAGGTCTACGTCGTCAAGTCAGTAAATGTGTGTGCAGTGTATTCTAGCGACTTGACAAGACTGTCTCGCGGCTTCATTTTGGCATTCATTCTCGTCTTGAGAGTCAACTCTCTCTCTCTCTCTCTCTCTCTCTCTCTCTCTCTCTCTCTCTCTCTCTCTCTCTCTCTCTCTCTCTCTCTCTCTCTCTCTCTCTCTCTCGTTTTCCTATGCGGCAACCTCAGTAGCCAACAGACGACCAGACAAGACGGGGAGACACGCACGCAGACGGAGCGACTCAAATTCCCAAGGTTCTGTGAGGCTGGGGACGGTAGCAGAAGAGGAAGACAACTGAGAGTATTTTGCCAACTGAGCTGGACAGAAGGTCATCTCCTTAAGCGTCACGAAGAGTTGACGACAAGACGTTTGGAAAGCTCAAGTAAAAAGAATCACATCCAGATTTGAAGGGTCAGAGAGTGGCGAGACGCTCACGCAGAGCTGGGGGGGGGAGCTTCTCAAAGTGCAGTTAAAAGCAAAGGCGGATTTTCAAGTTTATTTGCTCAATCGAACTGGTCTGCTAACCTGCTTTACTTCGGCCTTTCTTGATCCGGGGTTCTGACGAGCTAAAAGCCCGGCTGACTGACGCTCAGTGCTGGACAGCAAAGTCTCGCGTCCAGTCGAATTGGATCTTGCATTTTTATCTCAGTGTACCGGTTCAGTTTTCACTGTGAGAAAAGACTAATGTTTACGCCTATGTAGGTTTTTCTGCGTAATCCGTAGTTGCTGGTTACAGCAGCTGCGCAAATTCCCCCTGCTGAAATAGCAGCACTTGTGTTTATTTTCTGCAACACCAACCAGTTTTCCAGACCCGCAGCTACTGTTCTTTTCACCTGCTCTCTGTCTCCCTCTCACTAATCTCTATCTCTTTCTCACCCAAATCTCTCTCCCTACCTTCTATCTCCCACTCCCTTAAATCCATCTCCCTTCTCTAATTCTTTCCCACCCTCTACCCACTGCAGTTCCATACCCATTCTGCAGTCTTAATTCTTATTCGAAATGCAGAGACATCAGTTTTATTGCCAGAAAGTTTATCCTAAAATTCGATTCGAACACTATTCCAATAAAAATTATCCGACTGCGTTAATCAACTTTGCGCAACCTACTTTCTAGCTTTTTTGTTCGGACCTGAACTAATTCATAGTTATTGTGATTTGCATAATGCAAAACTTTTTTAGTATGCCTTCGCAATAAGTCAGTGTATCAAAGTTTACCCTCCAGCTGTCTTGTATACAGTAAATGGTAGAGTTACCCAGAGGGGTCCGGAGAATGGGGGTGATGCCACCCCCTTTTGAAGCATGCCTAGAGCTTTACAGCACTTTGTCAGCCACCATCAGATCATAGTCAGGCTTGAGACTTTTTTACTGTTTGTGGTAGCTCAGGACTTGGAGCTAGTCGAGCTTCAGTTTGTCTGCTGTGAAGCTACTGACGCGTGTTGAGAAACGTTTTTTAATGTAAAAATTATCTAGTTTAATTTAACTGAGCCTTGCTTTGGACTTGCTTTTGCATCCAGTGCGTTTTACAACGATAATTCAGTTTGACATAATCGTACTCTGAGCCAGTTTGAGTCAGTTATTTGACTAATACCGAACTGGAGTCGGTTTGCTAATCTCTGTTTAAAGGATTTTTGCTTGATTTGAGCGCGGTATCATTTAGAAAATAGCCTGATAGTGGCCGAGGGTCTGAGGTCCATTGAACTCTTTCGCAAATCCTGGAATTTTTTGTACCATAAAAATTTCTCGCTCAAAACTCGCGAGCGTATAAACTTTGAAGCGAATTGTAACGAAGATTCACCCCGTGAGAGCGTATTTGAGTGCGTCCTTGCGTACAGTACGAGTATTGGCGCGCTTGTATCAGCAGTCAGTGGAGTGGGGAGAATTGCTTCAGAGCTGGTTTTGGAACAATGTCGACGATAGGGTTGCACCAGGGTGCCCGCACCCTCTTCTGCAATAAACTCATTTCGTCCACAAGATCAAGACAGAATTTTAAAACCGAAGCTTCAGAAATTGTACTTACAAAATTCGAATTTTCCAATCGTGTAATTTTTACTCCCAAACGTCCGTAGAGGCATAATTTAGAAACCTGAGTGTTAAGATTCTGAATAATTGCACTTTTGAAGCTTCAAACTGAAGGCATCTATCGATCTATCCAAATAGTGTTCGCTAACATTGATTCTTGCTAAGAATTTGGCAAATTATCTAGCTAACCTATAAAAAACTTCGACACTAGAAACTTTGCTAGGTCAACAAAGTCTCTCTAAGCAGAAATTCCATGTAGTCTTACACATTGCAGATTTCAAATGTCACGAATGAGATTCATGCCGATAAGATAGTCCAATTCTCCCTAACATTGTAGGGAACCCCAGTCCATCAAATTCTGTGTATGGAATAAGAGTTCAAATATTAACTCCCTTTTTATTAGGCTACGTAGCAGCATATTTATACCTGTTGCACCGGGTGGAAGGCTTAGGCTAGGACGCGGCTGGAAGCGCAAAAAGTGCAAAAAAACTTTTTTGCGACATCCGTTATACACAAGCGGGTGTTTGTCTGCCTCCTTAGGGCAGCGGGGCTCCCCGGTTGAACCTGTCCTGTCCTAAAACTCGACTGATAGACTCTGCCAGAAAAACAGGAGGAACTGGCTTGGCCCGAACGAAGCAAAGGGATCGAGGGCACAGGCACTATTTTGATAGATGAAGGGCAGAATGGAGAGAGGGAAACTGGAAGCAGGGAGACTGTGGGAGACAGAGAATGAAGCACTTCAACAAAAAATAATTGGACTGAATGTTAAATTCTAAATGGAATAGCAAAACAACTAGGTAAATTTATTCGTAGATAATAAAAAAGAAAATGATCAGAAATTTCCAAAGATGAGCTATTGGTGAATTCTGTTTGGCAATGAAATCTTGCTTGTCATTTGCGATTCTCGAAAAAAAGTTTACGCGATTCTGCGCAATCTAATTAGATATTTTCTCCACTTCCAGTGAAGAAATTACTGTCATTTCATAAAACTCCAGGCACTTCCGGTCAGGAAAACAGCCATGTCTGCTTAGGGAACTCCAGTCACTTCCGGTCAGAATTAAACAGCCATATCTACTTAGGGAACTCCAGTCACTTTCGGTCAGAATTAAACAGCATATCTGCTTAGGAAACTCCAGTCACTTCCGGTCAGAATTAAACAGCCATGTCTGCTTAGGGAACTCCAGTCACTTCCGGTCAGAATTAAACAGCCATGTCTGCTTAGGGAACTCCAGTCACTTCCGGTCAGAATTAAACAGCCATATCTACTGGGAAACTCCAGTCACTTCCGGTTAGGAAAACAGCCATATCTACTAAGGAAAACACCCATGTCTACTTAGGGAACTCCAGTCACTTCCGGTTAGGAAAACAGCCATATCTACTAAGGAAAACACCCATGTCTACTTAGGGAACTCCAGTCACTTCCGGTCAGGAAAACAGCCATATCTACTGGGAAACTCCAGTCACTTCCGGTCAGGAAAACAGCCATATCTACTAAGGAAAACACCCATGTCTACTTAGGGAACTCCAGTCACTTCCGGTTAGGAAAACAGCCATATCTACTAAGGAAAACACCCATGTCTACTTAGGGAACTCCAGTCACTTCCGGTCAGGAAAACAGCCATATCTACTAAGGAAAACACCCATGTCTACTTAGGGAACTCCAGTCACTTCCGGTTAGGAAAACAGCCATATCTACTAAGGAAAACACCCATGTCTACTTAGGGAACTCCAGTCACTTCCGGTCAGGAAAACAGCCATATCTACTGGGAAACTCCAGTCACTTCCGGTCAGGAAAAAAGAGGAACTAAGTTGGGCAATAATGCTGATAAACTGTACCAAGAGTGATGCAGCTTTCAAACCTGGAACTCCATCAGTCATTAGTTGCAGTCCTGAGAGTTTACTGACGGGTTGACAGGCTCATTCAGCCCGTGCATCCCTCAGCCTGGCTAAACATCCTCTCTGGGAACAATGAGTCAGCAGACAATCTCCGTAAAACGCCCCCCGACCCAGCTCATTGCGCGCGGCATACCAGTATCCGCAGCTTCATCGCCCAGTCTACGATAATTCGCGCGGCGGCGTATTTAGCAATGGCATTAGCAGACCGGCAGAGGCTGGAAGCCGAACAGAGAAGCATAGAAATATTCGTTGGAAAGGAGAAAATCTGGGTTTTTTATCACTTTGGCCACTGCATTGTTATTGATCGAAAAGTTAGCATAGGTGCCCGGATACTGCATCCTCTCTCCCGCCTCACCACCTTTGCAAGGATACACTTTGCCGCTCCCGGGCGGGGACCTCAGCGGACTTGGCAATCGCCTATCATTTTGGCTGACTGCCCCCCCCCCCACGACAACCACCGCAGTCTCAGTGCGAACACCGCCAACCGCCCGTAGCCCTCACAGATTACCGCTTTTCATCCGCAGAATCTGCGCTAGCCGCAGCAGCCTAACTGGCAAAATTGGCTGCATCACCGGATGGGGAGCTGGGAGGCGGTCAATGCCAAGGTGCGAAGTGACACCTACATTTATCTATCTATCTATCTATCTATCTATCTATCTATCTATCTATCTATCTATCTATCTATCTATCTATCTATCTATCTATCTATCTATCTATCTATCTATCTATCTATCTATCTATCTATCTATCTATCTATCTATCTATCTATCTATCTATCTATCTATCTATCTATCTATCTATCTATCTATCTATCTATCTATCTATCTATCTATCTATCTATCTATCTATCTATCTATCTATCTATCTCACGGCACGGGTATATTCATGCATCAATCCTTCTATTCCTAGCGGAAAGGACTCCTAATATGAGTGTATGAGTGTAACGCAAAAAGTGAAGTTAATGTCACTCCAGAGGCCCAGCTGAATAAGGTTGCCTTTAGGTGACTATTTAATTCACTGTATTGAATTAATAAAGCCTCATGTCACGCTGAGCTTGTTCCATTGGGTGGTAAGAGAATATCTGCTGCCACAGTCACAGCCATGGGCTATGGAACAATGGAAATTCTAAATCACAGGCTGGTGGCTTCAGAACTGTAAACACCCAACTGCGACTAAAAAAGTTGCTGTAGAGCGGAGCAGATGTCGTGTGTTAAAATCGAAGAAAATTCTTCAAATAAGAAGTTTGCAGGACATCTAAACCGCTGGCTTTCGAATCTAAGAGCTATTAATTAGATAGGCACATCTCAGATCGTAAATCATTATTGTCTGCATTTTTTGGCGTGGGCGTGGCCTAGGAGCCATTAGTGCCGTTGGCATTTGCCAAGTGTACAGGTACCGTTCATATCTCTCTGGTATATTAAACTATACAAATATACAAATATACAAATAGAAGACCAAATCTGTAACATGTTTTAGCCACTAAAGTAAACTTAAGTCGCCAAAATTAATTCCTTGACTATCAAGATGACGATAAGAGACAGCTCTGTAATTGGATTCCACATTTTTTACATGGCAAACCATTACAGTTATTATCAGCCCTTCTACACGCAATGTACTTTCCCTTGTTGCAATGGCGTAGGACCAGCAGGAACTCCTCAGTCTGAGTTGTAATCTGAGTAATTATTCAGTAGTTTGAGCAGTTTGGTTCCGACAACAGGGGCCAGGGACTCAGTACGTATACCCTGCCTGAGTCTGTACACCTTCAGAAATCTGTGGTATTTACACATTCCTGTAGATTTTACATGTGTAGTTTGGGTGTCTGTGTTTGCAGCACCCTGTCTCCTTCTAGCCCGCATGGGATCTTCTGCTAGCGCACCTTGCACTCCTGTCCTAATCTAGCACACCTTGCACTATTGTCCCTTATCTAGCACACCCTGCACTCCTGCCTTAACCTAGCACAAATTGCACTCCTGCCCTAATCTAGCACACCTTGCACTCTCGTCGCAATCTAGCACACCTTGCACTCCTGTCCCCAATCTAGCACACCTTGCACTCCTGTCCCTAATCTAGCACACCTTGCACTCCTGTCCCTAATCTACTCGTAGCATACCTTGCACTCCTGTCCCTAATCTACTCGTAGCATACCTTGCACTCCTGTCCCTAATCTACTCGTAGCATACCTTGCACTCCCGTCCCTAATCTACTCGTAGCACACCTTGCACTCCTGTCCCTAATCTAGCACACCTTGCACTCCTGTCCCTAATCTAGCACACCTTGCGCTCCTGTCCCCAATCTAGCACACCTTGCACTCC
>NIVC01001112.1:150383-155383 GCA_002269645.1 Macrostomum lignano
GGAACAGACAGTCAGGAACAGACAGTCGAGAACAGTCAGGACAGACAGTCAGGACAGACAGTCAGGAACAGACAGTCGAGAACAGTCAGGACAGACAGTCAGGACAGACAGTCAGGAACAGACAGTCGAGAACAGTCAGGAACAGACAGTCGGAACAGTCAGGAACAGACAGTCGGGAACAGACAGTCAGGAACAGACAGTCAGGAACAGACAGTCAGGAACAGACAGTCGGGAACAGACAGTCAGGAACAGACAGTCAGGAACAGACAGTCGGAACAGTCAGGAACAGACAGTCGGGAACAGACAGTCGGGAACAGACAGTCAGGAACAGACAGTCGGGAACAGACAGTCAGGAACAGACAGTCAGGAACAGACAGTCAGGAACAGACAGTCGGGAACAGACAGTCAGGAACAGACAGTCAGGAACAGACAGTCGAGAACAGTCAGGACAGACAGTCAGGACAGACAGTCAGGAACAGACAGTCGAGAACAGTCAGGAACAGACAGTCGGGAACAGACAGTCAGAAACAGTCAGGAACAGACAGTCGGGAACAGACAGTCAGGAACAGACAGTCGAGAACAGTCAGGAACAGACAGTCGAGAACAGTCAGGAACAGACAGTCGGGAACAGACAGTCAGAAACAGTCAGGAACAGACAGTCATGAACAGTCAGGAACAGACAGTCAGAAACAGTCAGGAACAGACAGTCGGGAACAGACAGTCAGGAACAGACAGTCAGGAACAGACAGTCAGGAACAGACAGTCGGGAACAGACAGTCAGAAACAGTCAGGAACAGACAGTCGGGAACAGACAGTCAGGAACAGACAGTCAGGAACAGACAGTCGAGAACAGTCAGGACAGACAGTCAGGACAGACAGTCAGGAACAGACAGTCGAGAACAGTCAGGAACAGACAGTCGAGAACAGTCAGGAACAGACAGTCGGGAACAGACAGTCAGAAACAGTCAGGAACAGACAGTCAGAAACAGTCAGGAACAGACAGTCGGGAACAGACAGTCGGGAACAGACAGTCGGGAACAGACAGTCGGGAACAGACAGTCGGGAACAGACAGTCGGGAACAGACAGTCGGGAACAGACAGTCGGGAACAGACAGTCGGGAACAGACAGTCGGGAACAGACAGTCGGGAACAGACAGTCGGGAACAGACAGTCGGGAACAGACAGTCAGGAACAGACAGTCAGGAACAGACAGTCGAGAACAGTCAGGACAGACAGTCAGGACAGACAGTCAGGAACAGACAGTCGAGAACAGTCAGGACAGACAGTCAGGACAGACAGTCAGGAACAGACAGTCGAGAACAGTCAGGAACAGACAGTCGGGAACAGTCAGGAACAGACAGTCGGGAACAGACAGTCAGGAACAGACAGTCAGGAACAGACAGTCAGGAACAGACAGTCGGGAACAGACAGTCAGGAACAGACAGTCAGGAACAGACAGTCGGGAACAGTCAGGAACAGACAGTCGGGAACAGACAGTCGGGAACAGACAGTCAGGAACAGACAGTCGGGAACAGACAGTCAGGAACAGACAGTCAGGAACAGACAGTCAGGAACAGACAGTCGGGAACAGACAGTCAGGAACAGACAGTCAGGAACAGACAGTCGAGAACAGTCAGGACAGACAGTCAGGACAGACAGTCAGGAACAGACAGTCGAGAACAGTCAGGAACAGACAGTCGGGAACAGACAGTCAGAAACAGTCAGGAACAGACAGTCGGGAACAGACAGTCAGGAACAGACAGTCGAGAACAGTCAGGACAGACAGTCAGGAACAGACAGTCAGGAACAGACAGTCGAGAACAGTCAGGACAGACAGTCAGGACAGACAGTCAGGAACAGACAGTCGAGAACAGTCAGGAACAGACAGTCGAGAACAGTCAGGAACAGACAGTCGGGAACAGACAGTCAGAAACAGTCAGGAACAGACAGTCGGGAACAGACAGTCAGGAACAGACAGTCAGGAACAGACAGTCGGGAACAGACAGTCAGAAACAGTCAGGAACAGACAGTCGGGAACAGACAGTCAGGAACAGACAGTCAGGAACAGACAGTCGAGAACAGTCAGGAACAGACAGTCGGGAACAGTCAGGAACAGACAGTCGGGAACAGACAGTCAGGAACAGACAGTCAGGAACAGACAGTCAGGAACAGACAGTCAGGAACAGACAGTCAGAAACAGTCAGGAACAGACAGTCAGGAACAGACAGTCAGGAACAGACAGTCAGGAACAGACAGTCAGGAACAGACAGTCGAGAACAGTCAGGACAGACAGTCAGGACAGACAGTCAGGAACAGACAGTCAGGAACAGACAGTCGAGAACAGTCAGGAACAGACAGTCGGGAACAGTCAGGAACAGACAGTCGGGAACAGACAGTCAGGAACAGACAGTCAGGAACAGACAGTCAGGAACAGACAGTCGGGAACAGACAGTCAGGAACAGACAGTCAGGAACAGACAGTCAGGAACAGACAGTCAGGAACAGACAGTCAGGAACAGACAGTCAGGAACAGACAGTCAGGAACAGACAGTCAGGAACAGACAGTCAGGAACAGACAGTCGAGAACAGTCAGGAACAGACAGTCGGGAACAGACAGTCGGGAACAGACAGTCAGGAACAGACAGTCAGGAACAGACAGTCAGGAACAGACAGTCAGGAACAGACAGTCAGGAACAGACAGTCAGGAACAGACAGTCAGGAACAGACAGTCAGGAACAGACAGTCAGGAACAGACAGTCAGGAACAGACAGTCAGAAACAGTCAGGAACAGACAGTCAGGAACAGACAGTCAGAAACAGTCAGGAACAGACAGTCAGGAACAGTCAGGAACAGACAGTCAGAAACAGTCAGGAACAGACAGTCAGGAACAGACAGTCAGAAACAGTCAGGAACAGACAGTCATGAACAGTCAGGAACAGACAGTCGAGAACAGTCAGGACAGACAGTCAGGACAGACAGTCAGGAACAGACAGTCAGGAACAGACAGTCGAGAACAGTCAGGAACAGACAGTCGGGAACAGTCAGGAACAGACAGTCAGGAACAGACAGTCGGGAACAGACAGTCAGGAACAGACAGTCAGGAACAGACAGTCAGGAACAGACAGTCATGAACAGTCAGGAACAGACAGTCGGGAACAGTCAGGAACAGACAGTCGGGAACAGACAGTCAGGAACAGACAGTCAGGAACAGACAGTCAGGAACAGACAGTCGGGAACAGACAGTCAGGAACAGACAGTCAGGAACAGACAGTCAGGAACAGACAGTCAGGAACAGACAGTCAGGAACAGACAGTCGGGAACAGTCAGGAACAGACAGTCAGGAACAGACAGTCATGAACAGTCAGGACAGACAGTCAGGAACAGACAGTCATGAACAGTCAGGAACAGACAGTCAGGAACAGACAGTCATGAACAGTCAGGAACAGACAGTCGGGAACAGACAGTCATGAACAGTCAGGAACAGACAGTCAGGAACAGACAGTCATGAACAGTCAGGAACAGACAGTCGGGAACAGACAGTCATGAACAGTCAGGAACAGACAGTCAGGAACAGACAGTCAGGAACAGACAGTCAGGAACAGACAGTCATGAACAGTCAGGAACAGACAGTCAGGAACAGACAGTCATGAACAGTCAGGAACAGACAGTCAGGAACAGACAGTCATGAACAGTCAGGAACAGACAGTCAGGAACAGACAGTCGAGAACAGTCAGGAACAGACAGTCGGGAACAGTCAGGAACAGACAGTCGGGAACAGACAGTCAGGAACAGACAGTCAGGAACAGACAGTCAGGAACAGACAGTCGGGAACAGACAGTCAGGAACAGACAGTCAGGAACAGACAGTCAGGAACAGACAGTCGGGAACAGACAGTCAGGAACAGACAGTCAGGAACAGACAGTCGAGAACAGACAGTCGGGAACATGGAGCAGAGCAGTATTTTGTAGCCGAGCAGCTTACTCCAGGCTCCCATGCTCTCGAGAAGCCACTTATACAATGCAACGTGAGCCAGCTCATATATCAGGGCAACTTCCGCCAAAACCCGAAAAATTATACGCTTACTATTGAAAAAAAGAGAATTTCAATTGCCTGAATTGCATTGGCATATTGGACCTCGACTAATAATTTATAACCAGCAGGCAGACGACCGGGCTGCTGCGCCATGACAGCTGAGACTCGAGAGGGCGCTGTGAATTTCAGAGTAGCCTTGAGTAGATGTGGAGTTACTGAAGTAGTGAATAGAATTCTGCGATCCTGACGTTTTCATTCTGTGTTGTTAGCTCACGTGTGAGCGATTCAGGAGATATTTTATGAGAAAATCTCATATGAGAATTGGATAATCTCATGCTGAATTGCGAAAATCTCATATGAGAATTAGTGCTAAACTGAGAAAATCTCATATAAGTATTTGATAATCTCATGCTGAACTGAGAAAATCTCATTTGAGAATTGGATAATCTCATGCTAAACTAAGACAATTTCATAAAGAACTAGATAACCTCATACCGAATCAATAAAATACTATGAGAATAGAATAATCTCATTCTAAACTGAGAAAATCTCAAGAGAATAGAATAATCTCATTCTAAACTGAGAAAATCTCAAGAGAATAGAATAATCTCATTCTAAACTGAGAAAATCTCATGTTAGAAGTGTATAATCTCATGTTGAAGTGAGAAAATCTCATATGAGAATTGGATAATCTCATGGTCAAGTGAGAAAATCTCATATGAGAACTGGATAATCTCTCATGCGCTAAGTAAAAAGCATATATTTAAAAAGCTTCTCTGTCCAACTTTTTCATCTTGTCAAGAAGAGAGACAGGCGGGAATTGTTGGTTGGGTTGAAATTGAAAGTTCTGAATGCCAGAGCAGTTCTGGTCTGCAGTGAGTGAATGACTCAGCGAGTGGCGGGGGCTCCGACAGACAATGCTCAGAAAGTCAGGCTAGAGAAAGTAGGGTTTTAAAAGAGACTTTTTGA
>NIVC01001112.1:160383-175383 GCA_002269645.1 Macrostomum lignano
AGATAGATAGATAGATAGATAGATAGATAGATAGATAGATAGATAGACAGATAGATAGATAGATAGATAGATAGATAGATAGATAGATAGATAGATAGATAGATAGATAGATAGATAGATAGATAGATAGATAGATAGATAGATAGATAGATAGATAGATAGATAGATAGATAGATAGATAGATAGATAGATAGATAGATAGATAGATAGATAGATAGAAGATAGATAGATAGATAGATAGATAGACAGACAGATAGATCAGACAGCACTCAGGATGGGACAGTGACAGGGGGCTTTAGCAACGGAAAAAGTATTAGCGCAGGGTGCAGTGGACTGCGGCCTTGATTGTGGAGAGACAGAGACGCAGAAGGCTAAGCCGGGGTGGCAGCGCAGCTGGAAAAAGTCTGACTGAAGCACCTTGGACAAGGCCGTGACAAGAAGCCGGTGGTGGCAGCGGCTACCCATCCGTCTTTCTGGCCGCTCCAGTGGTGCAACGCCCATCATGCCTCTCATTCGTTGTGACCCTCTCCAGGCGCGCCCGTCCTTCACTTTATTTTCCTCGGCCGATCAAGTTGCCTCAAAGTGTATATATTCAGTTATATAGTGTGCAGACATATTTGGATATACTTTTTATACTTTATATTATTTCAGCTCCCTTAATGCCACGCTCACAGATGTGGCACTTGTGCATGAACAGTTGGTCTTTAGCTGCAGGCTCGGTATTGCTAGAGCGAGAGGGCGAATGGAGGGAGTAAGATAAAAAGAGAAACGTGACTGCCCGGCCCCTAGGAAACTGCATGGGAGAGAAGGGTCTGGGGGGGGGAGAGACATGGTCCAGAATGCTTAATCGCTTCCTGCTGCGATCGGCGGCACATGCCGACGATGCCAAAACCCGGCCGGCAGCGCTGGCCTCTCGGCAGAGCCATTTCTTCTCCATGCAGTAGCGCCTCCAATGCCTCCAGAGAAGAAGTTGGCTGCAATCGAGGCGCGCTGTTAGCTGGGCTGCCTCAACCGATGAACCGAGAAACAGGCCGGGGGAGCTGCTATCGCATTGCTGTGCGGAAATGAAACTTCCTGGAATGGGGAAGTTTAATGAATTAATATGAGGGTGAGAGTCGAAAAAAGCTTCTGGTGAAAGTTTTTCTTCGATTCCTTTAGCAACACTGCCAATGTAGCGAATTCTCAGAAGAAAAGTTTTGAAAATATAGAAATTTCAGCATTTTCGGCACCTTTTATCGATCACACACGCACCGATCAACATTCACGACATGCTCAAAGAAGTCCTAAAAAATAATTTTTTGGTGTAAATTAGTATTATGATTATAGTGAGTTTGCTCGGTCAAATTTTTAGTTTCATTTAAGTATACACACTGTCCGGCTTCATCCGTTGCTACACTCATTTTAGTTGATTTGGAAAGTTTTGCAATGATTTATTTTCCATTTTTTCAATTTTTTATTTCTTATGTTTTCTAGCATTACATGTAATTTGGCATAAAACGTTTTAACGAGCTAGTGATATTGAAAATGTCTGATGTTGGAAAGATTAGCGAACGATTGGGTAAATCTCAAATTGAAATATACGTAAGTTATAAACAAATTTTTTCTTTCAGCATGAATTTAATTGTTAAACCAGAAGTATTTGTACATAAATTTAACTTTTATTTATAAAAAACTGATTGAAAAATGTGTCTTTAAACTTTTAGCCAGAGCTTATGCTTTTATCGTGGCGATAGCGACCGAAAACGTATTTTTCTGACTTGTACTTTAAGTACGTTTTTTTGTTTCATAACGCTCTTTTGTGTACGTGTACTATTTTTGTCTATGGGACAATGACTGAAAATATAGGGGAAAACCTTTATCTGTGAGCTTGTGGATATTTTACGGCTGTGTTTTCAATATTTATGAACTTATTTAGCCCTGTCTTAATTGCATGACACTTGTCTACTGTTGAAAAATTCCTGTAAGGTGTAGGTTTTCTGATAAACAACGCCAAACATTTTGATCTTTAGTGATTCATTCTTTCAGAGACATTTTAAATATTGTTATTTTGTTTTATCTGCGACTGTCAATGCATTGTTACTTACTTATGCCTATTGATGTTACATTTTGACTTTTTTCATGAGCACAAAATTTCCTGTAAGGTGTAAGTTTACTCAGCTCATAAGCATGTAAATGTTCCCAAAACTTGTTATTATGTAGAAAAATACTAAACAAAGAGTAGTTTTTTATTGCATGTTCTTGTGATTTTACTAAAGAAGTATAGACCTTATTAAGTTCATTATATGGGTTTTTACCATTTATAGCCAACTAACATACTTAAGTAAGCAGTTTGTTTATTTTTGTATGAAAATCTTTGATGAATTCGCTTGTAATGATATTCAATTTTGATCTTATGTGTATATTTTGAGCTCTAATGTTTGGTAATCCATAGAAATATTCTAATTTGTTTTTGCCAATGTATTTAATATATTCCTCTAATGTTATCATATTTGAATGCCTATTTGGGCTAGCAAAAGACAATAGGTATGGCAGGAACAGGAACCCTTAGAAACAGTTTGCATGGTTAGGAGAAAGCAAAAAGAATCCTGGTATTGCATACTTTTATTGTATTTAATGACACCTTAGAAAGCCTTTTTACTCATAATTAGGAAGCACAATCTATCTACTTCTATTTGTATTTATATCTCAATATCTGTGTGTAGCAGTATATGTTTACCTTGCAATTTGAATGCCATATCTATTATTTCTATTTAGTCATTTTCAATTGTACTCTGCTATCTTGGTATTCATTTACAAAAATACAAAGTGAGAGTCTATCTGTCTATTTGTAAATTTTGGCAATTTTCAATGTAGACATTCCTAAAATTACTAGTTCTTTTCTTTAAATTGATACCAGATAACATTAAGATGATAATACCTCATTCTTATATGGTTTCTATTTTCTACAATACACAAATTTACTTCAAAATTCATTTCTTGTCTGGAATAAAAGTGGATATTGCATGATAATAGAATATATTTATATGTATCTCTATAGTACAGTGCAAGAAGGGAGTGTTGGCCATGATGGCATAGCAGTCATGAGGGTAGAAAGAATTGCTGGGCTGGGCCAATGCCAAATGCCACACATGCACATTGTTTCACATGTGCACTGTGTAGTTACAGTGTTGGGCATAAAAACTAACACATCTATGTAAGAGTTTGAAATCCTATATACTGTATTTGTACTGTCAGTTGCATCTTATCCTGGCCTGTACATCTGTTGCTTTCTCTTAGCATACTGTATTACCTTTCTCTCAGCATATATATATATGTTTTAGTTTCCAGTTTAACATTTGCCATTTGCCATTTACATTTTTCTTAGTTTTCAGTGCCATATCTGCTTTATATAGTATTTTTCAGTCTGTAAGTTTTCTGTTTTGTTTTTTTTTGCCAGTATCTTTTTGGCTTTTATTTACTGTTGTACATTTTCCCAGTGTGAGTAACTGTACGCTTTTAATTTCATTGCATTTTTATGGTCTGCACTTCTTTATATAAGTCCAGTGCAGTTCAAGTATCTGTTTCAGTCTGTTTTTTCTTGCACATTTTAAAGTAGAAATGGGAAATATACATGCAATTTTTTGTTTTGCTTTAATTTACAAACAAACATCTACATTCTACAGACGATATATTTGATCAGTGATGGAAACCTTAGTCAAAACTTCAAAAGTAAAATGTATAAGTATATTTTTTAACTTCTAGCTTTTTAGCAGTATGAGAGAACAGCAGCTTCGAGTTCTTTGTCAAGAAATTAAGGGAAAGTATTGGTGTTATTTTTGTGGTATGGCTTGCAATTTGATAGTTGCAAAACTTGATTCAGTTGAATTAAAGAGACAAACGTGTAATTTAAAGAAAATTCAATACATTTGCTTAATTAAAATATGTTCAAGTTGAATACTAGATCCATGATCCATCGGTGTCAGTCTGAATATTACAGAATTTGTAGGTTTCGCCATATTAAATTTTAGTAAAGATAAATAACCCAATTGGCATCGTTTCATTGCCATCAATAATAAACTCCGTTCGTTATCAGTCCGTCAACGGGATATGTTGTCGATATATATATAAAAAATGGTTTAGGTACCGTATATTCCGTTTATATTAAATCAGGCAGATTCTTAGCACGTTAAATTAAGTAACTATAAACAGCCTCAATTTATAACAAAATGTTTCTTAAAAACAAAGAATATTTTGTGTATACTACAAACCAATAGAAATTTAACTCTAAAAAAACAAAAACTACAATTTTGTATGTTAAATAAACAAACAGTTTATCTTCTGTATTAATCGTTGTCAGAATACCCTTCGAAAAAACAAACAGCATTCTTTCTTTAAATTCAGGCCTACTTGTGGTTTTAAGTAGAAAAATTATTATATTATTGTTTAATCTTCAGAGGTAAAGCATTATTTTGCATGCCACAGAACTTTTATTTTTTGTCAATTTTTTTACTTCTGTGTTTGAGATTTACCCGATTAGATAAGCCATAATGAACTTTTAAAACGGTCCTAAAACATCGTGTTTGGCATCAAAATAACAACATTACTATATAGAAAATTTCTGTTGTATTTTTAACGTTTGTAATGTGTAGTCATTATAATATTAAATCAAATAATTTTCTAAGTATGTTTTTCTTAGTCGCAGTATGCTAAAAAAATTATAACTACCAAAGCTACCAAATTTAAACGGATCTTTTTAATTTCTTTGTCAAGCTGTCTATTGGTCTCCGATCTCACATCTGGCTCAGTTATAGATTTTAGAAACATTTTAAAATTTGTCATTGTGAGGAATTAGAGTGAAATATGAATATATGATTTCGATATGTCAACCATAACAGCAGCCACTCCTACCGATGATGTACATGCATATCCACAGGACACAGGGCCTGTTACCTTTGATTCATCAACTCAACCAAAGAAGGATATAAAGTAAGTATACAATTATAGTAATACATTTTTATAAAATAATTTTATTACCCAAGCTAAAGCAGAAAATAAACAGCTAATACGAGTATTTAATTGGGTGGTTCTAGACCTAGTAAATTAATACTACTTTTAAGAAGGTTACTAATACTTTTATCTTTTAATGATTTTTCCATTTGTTAATCGAGTTAAAAAGCAGTACGAGTACAATGGAAACATGGCTTTGATTTGATTCTGAATGCAACTATTTCTAGACCATTTGTAAACAGTATATGAGAACATAATGATAGTGTCGATTCTTTAAAATATTTTTGCGAGTTACATATTAATAAATAAATGAATTGTAGTGACTGTGTTATAATTTTTATTTTTTTCCTAAAATATGATAGTAACTTTCCATTTCAAATATATCTTTTTTATCATTTAACTTTTTAACAAGTGTAAACCCTATAATATTTTAGTATATTCATATATTTTAAAAGGCAAAATGCCTTTGTTTGATGGCATTTTACCAAAACTTTACCAAATTTCTCATAGGAAACCTGTGCCACCAGATGGAAAGCTCGAGTCTAGGTTGACAACAAAGGACTTGGAGGCTCTACAAGAAGCATTCAATGTGAGTACCACAAAATGTTTTTAAAGCAGGACATTATTTCGACTAATATTTTAATGAAAGTAGTCAGATTTTTTTTCAAAAAAACTTCAGTTTAAAGGCGACAGCTACGAACGTCTTTGTTTAAACCGAGACCAATTTGTGCAAGCTTTGTCCATTATTCTCAACAAGGGCACAGATGAAGAGGTGAGCTAATTTTGTTACTCTTTCACCTGGCTATGAATGAAGTCACTAAAAATTCAGGTTTAGTTATATAAGATTTGCAAGTCTTCATGGCGTTAGTTAAATCGTGCTTGCTCAACTAATTCTGTACTTGAAATGATCACGTGATTCCATCTGTTCCGTTTCTGTGTCAGTCACGTTCCATTCGTCAAAGCTTCACACCCCGTGTCGATGTACCTGTAATCATAAATACAAAGATCATAAAAAACTACTTGTAACGAATGTTCAGTACGAGGAGCTATTCGACAAGATCGACATCTCAAAGGAGGGCAGCGTTTCCTGGGACCAGCTCGCCCAGCACATGCTGCTGCAGTTCTACGAGCGTGACGATAAAGTGAAGAGCACACAGCTGCCGCAGTGGCGCGACATTCGCATGATCCCGGCACCGCACAAGGACGTCATCCAGAGGGTGGACTTTTTGCGCAGCTCGCACAAATACGTTACCGTTTCTCGGGTGAGCTTTCCGAATTCTCGCAGGCGGTGCTTTTGAAGTCTATTTGGCGTAGGGCTGTTCCTTTGAAGTCTGGTGCTAGGGTAGCGGCGTCTCTTTGAAGTCTTGTGCTTGGGTAGCGGCGTCTCTTTGAAGTCTGATCCTAGGGTAGCGGCGTCTCTTTGAAGTCTGGTGCTAGGGTAGCGGCGTCTCTTTGAAGTCTGGTGATAGGGTAGCGGCGTCTCTTTGAAGTCTGGTGATAGGTTAGCGGCGTCTCTTTGAAGTCTGGTGATAGGGTAGCGGCGTCTCTTTGAAGTCTTGTGCTAGGGTAGCGGCGTCTCTTTGAAGTCTTGTGCAGGGTAGCGGCGTCTCTTTAAAGTCGTGTGCTAGGGTAGCGGCATCCCTTTGAAATTTGGTGCTAGGGTAGCGGCGTCTCTTTGAAGTCTGATCCTAGGGTAGCGGCATCCCTTTGAAGTTTGGTGCTAGGGTAGCGGCGTCTCTTTGAAGTCTGGTGCTTGGGTAGCGGCGTCTCTTTGGAGTAATTTTTGGTTACTGACAGGTGCTTTTCAAATCTAATTAACTCATCCAGGAGGGCACAATCTCTTTGATGAGCACCGATCTGGAGGTCTCCCGAACGGTTCGAACCAGCAGCGACGCTTGCAAACAGCGTGACCTGTGGGTGACGGACTTCGTGCTGTTGCAGAATGTCAGCAAAGTGGCGGTCGGGTTCACCAGCAAAGAGATCGGTGAGTGACCTCAGTCAGGAATTTCGAATCGAAATCTATGATGCGTAATCTAAATCTATGATGTGGAATCTTAATCTATGATGTGAAATCTAAATATAGGATGTGAAATCTAAATCTAGAATGTGAAATCAAAATCTATGATGTGGAATCTAAATATATGATGTGGATCTAAATATATGATGTGCAGTCTAAATCTATGATGTGAAATCTAAATATATGATGTGGAATCTGAATCTATGATGTGTAATCTGAATCTATGATGTGTAATCTAAATCTATGATGTAGAATCTGAATCTATTATGTGAAATCTAAATCTATGATCTAGAATATAAATCTATGATGTGAAATCTAAATCTATGATGTGAAATCTAAATCTATGATGTGGAATCTGAATCTATGATGTGTAATCTGAATCTATGATGTGTAATCTAAATCTATGATGTAGAATCTGAATCTATTATGTGAAATCTAAATCTATGATATAGAATCTAAATCTATGATGTGAAATCTAAATCTATGATGTGTAATCTGAATCTATGATGTGTAATCTAAATCTATGATGTAGAATCTGAATCTATGATGTGAAATCTAAATCTATGATCTAGAATCTAAATCTATGATGTGAAATCTAAATCTATGATGTGTAATCTGAATCTATGATGTGTAATCTAAATCTATGATGTGAAATCTAAATCTATGATGTGTAATCTGAATCTATGATGTGAAATCTAAATCTATGATGTAGAATCTAAATCTATGATGCAAAATCTAAATCTATGATGTGAAATCTAAATCTAGGATGTAGAATCTGAATCTATTATGTGAAATCTAAATCTATGATGTGTAATCTGAATCTATGATGTGTAATCTAAATCTATGATGTAGAATCTGAATCTATGATGTGAAATCTAAATCTATGATCTAGAATCTAAATCTATGATGTGAAATCTAAATCTATGATGTGTAATCTGAATCTATGATGTGTAATCTAAATCTATGATGTGAAATCTAAATATATGATGTGTAATCTGAATCTATGATGTGAAATCTAAATCTATGATGTAGAATCTAAATCTATGATGCAAAATCTAAATCTATGATGTGAAATCTAAATCTAGGATGTAGAATCTGAATCTATTATGTGAAATCTAAATCTATGATGTGTAATCTGAATCTATGATGTGTAATCTAAATCTATGATGTAGAATCTGAATCTATGATGTGAAATCTAAATCTATGATCTAGAATCTAAATCTATGATGTGAAATCTAAATCTATGATGTGTAATCTAAATCTATGATGTGAAATCTAAATATATGATGTGTAATCTGAATCTATGATGTGAAATCTAAATCTATGATGTAGAATCTAAATCTATGATGTGAAATCTAAATCTATGATGTGAAATCTAAATCTATGATGTGTAATCTAAATCTATGATGTGAAATCTAAATCTATGATGTAGAATCTGAATCTATGATGTGAAATCTAAATCTATGATCTAGAATCTAAATCTATGATGTGAAATCTAAATCTATGATGTGTAATCTGAATCTATGATGTGTAATCTAAATCTATGATGTAGAATCTGAATATATGATGTGAAATCTAAATCTATGATCTAGAATCTAAATCTATGATGTGAAATCTAAATCTATGATGTGTAATCTGAATCTATGATGTGTAATCTAAATCTATGATGTGAAATCTAAATCTATGATGTGTAATCTGAATCTATGATGTGTAATCTGAATCTATGATGTGTAATCTAAATCTATGATGTGAAATCTGAATCTATGATGTGAAATCTGAATCTATGATGTGAAATCTGAATCTATGATGTAGAATCTAAATCTATGATGTGAAATCTAAATCTAGGATGTGAAATCTAAATCTAGGATGTGAAATCTAAATCTATGATGTGAAATCTAAATCTATGATCTAGAATCTAAATCTAGGATGTGAAATCTAAATCTAGGATGTGGAATCTAAATCTAGGATGTGGAATCTGACTTTTTAAATGTAGAATCTAAATCCAAATTATCTATTTTATATTTTGTAGACTATATTAAGTACACTTGCTCAACCAAATACAGGCACAGAAAAGACTTTGCTAGCTAAATGGTCATTTTTAACGTACATCATGCTCTTTTGAATTTTATAAACATATCGTCACGTTTTCTCCTGAATCCAGCATTCTACGATATCAGTTCCAAAAGCGATTTCTCCTGCCAGTACCGGGTGCAAGACTTGGACGCCTCGCCAATCTGTTTAGACTACTGGTTAGTAGTTTCGATAACATTTTATCATCTATAATGATTACAATTTATATAAAGTGTCTACCGATATGTAGCGTAATTAACTTCGACTATTGCTAAATTCTATTGGCAGGTACAATCCAGACAATGCCAATGAGTCTGTACTATGCTGGGGTGACATTAAAGGTCGCATTAATGCGCTGTTCTTCCTATCAGCCGCCATCAATCTGTTTGAGAGGCAGTCAAGCCCTACGGAAGATAAGCAGGGTAAAGCATCGATTGCTAATCTATTGCTGCTGTATGATTTGCGTAATTTTATTTCAAATGGATCTTCAACCAATCATAGCATTTTTTTCAGATTAGTTGAGAGAAGAAGCATATTGTAAATTATTTGTATTACATGCATTTTGAATGCTAGAAAAAAGCCGAACGCACAATGGACAAACCCATGCTCACTGATTCCGCAGAGACAACTCTCATCGTCAAGCTGAAAGACATCAAACGTGGAAAGTTTAAAAATTCAAACAAATTTATTAGTCACGAGGCCCACACCGACTGGGCAAGACAAGGTAAATCAGTGCTACCTCGGCTACTTACAGTAAAAATATAGACATTTTGCTACTATTTATTGTTGCGCAAATGAAAATCGAATAGCAGATAAATAAAATATCAAAACTTTTGCAGTAAAATATATCAGCAGCTTGGAGTGCTTCATCAGTTGCGCAACAACTTGGGACGATTCGCTAGTAATTGGCTGGATTGAGAAACGAACCACCGTGTCTAACCAGGTCATGAGCGTTAAAAGGTTTGAGGACTGGACTTTTTATTCTGATCGATGTGATCTTCATGCATAGCGCAGTGGTGAATACATCTTTGTGAACATGAGCTTAAGAGTAGAAGAAACATAATGGATTGCTAATCTAGCCAAGATAGATAACAGGAATAGAATGGATTGCTAATCTAGAGAAGATAGATAACAGGAATAAAATGGATTGCTAATCTATCCAAGATAGATAACGAATAGAATGGATTGCTAATCTAGCCAAGATTGATAACGGGAATAGAATGGATTGCTATTCTAGCCAACGTGAACTAATGAATGGCTTTGGTACTCATAAGATATTCCCACATGCGCAAAAATGGTCACAATTCATCTTAACATTCACATATAGTAGTTGAAAACGATGTGATCACCCCAAATAAAAGGTTGGACGAGACAGACACGCGAAAAGTGCAAAGGATGTAAGCGGAGCATATGATTGTTGCAGTGTTAAATTTTGGACTAATTTGTTGAGCAACACTAACAAATGCAGTGATGATTTTTGAGCTACTAAAATTAGTAAAATATGCAGTGGCTGGCTAATTAACTATTTCATTATTGATAAATGAACCCCCATTGGCACCGCGTTTTTGCAATACATTTTTCAGATCAGCTTTTCAAGTACATCAGGGCATCAATGCCTTTGACTATCATGAAGGTCTGAATCTGATTGGTAAGTTTTCGAAGGGGAATTAATTCTCTGGGTAACCTGATGCTTCAGAGGGAATAAATTCATGGGGTAACTTGATGCTTCAGGGGGAATTGATTCTCGGGGTAACTTGGTGCCTCAAGGAGAATTATTGCATAATTCTCGGGCTAGCTTGATGCATCAAGGAGAATTAATTCTCAAGTAGTGGGTGCTTCAGGAGAATTAATTGTCGAATGGATAATGCTTCAGCGGCTGTTAATGCTCAAATGACCAACGCTTTAAGCAAATGAATTCTCAGGTGATCCTCAATGTTTCCGAGTGTCAGATAAATTTTTTAATTTCCTAGAACAAAAAATGATCTCCTCCGCATTCCTTTGCAGCCACCGCAGGAGCCAACAACCACGTCTGCTTGTGGAATCCGTACGTCATGTCCAAACCTAGCGGGGTGAGCAGGCATGCTTTGATTGATTGACACCCAGTTTGAGGACCCTGGCAACCATTTGGCGCTTTTGACAATTACATGTAAAAAAACATTTTTGTTTTATTTAACCTTTGCAGGTTCTGACAGGTCACGTGGCCCCGGTAATCCAGGTGCTATTCAACCTGACCAGATCACAGGTGTACTCATTCTCTAAAGACAAAGTGCTGAGAATTTGGGACGTGCAACTGCAGGTCTGTATGCAACGCTTGGCCGGAATTTTCCCAAAAGGACCCGAAGGTGAGCCAGCAAAATATGCTTTTTTGAACAAATATTTTTCATTATAATTCTTTAGCTGCGTTTATTTGATTTCTTGTTAATAAACAATTTAAAAATTCTTTGCGATGCTCTTAACTTGAAACATAGCAAATTTACGAACAATTAAACTCTTGAGAATGTCTCCATACTACATCTCTCCCCTTCCTCTCTCCCTCTCTCAGTTTCTCTTTTAAATCAGGGGTCTTAACGATAGTATTATAATATACACCGTTAATTATAAACAGACAAATAGTCAAAACGATCGCGCATCCTCATCATGCTACTTAGCGCTCCGAACCCTCAGTAGACGATATCAAACTTGGCTCCCTCTGCCTGATCGCATTGTCAGTATCCTTCTGTAGCCTGTCCCTGGACCAGGCTAAAATTCTTTCCAGTTGCTTTTTGTTCCGCTTTAAAAGTCGCCTTCGATGTTCCACCCGAATTCGAGCGGGCAGCCTCACCAGGTATCCGATCGATTTAAAGTCTAGCCGTAGAAAGTACTTCAGGGCAGTGCAAATGTACAGGCAGTAAGGCATTACTCTGTTGCGAAGCAGGTGGTACCTGAAATTATACAATACTTTACGGTTTAAAGTAATAAATTTTTGGTCAAATTCATTTTTCTTGTATGTTTTTTTTAAATAAATAAAAAATAAATCCAAAGAAACATTGGAGCTTGGATTGTTTAGTTTGACTGGCACAGTAAAACAGATTTAACTCAGTTGAAATTAAGTACAGTTCATAATTGTTTTTTAATACTCGTAGTTTTAATTTATCTGAAGAAAATCAATAAGCTTTAACATTGAAGCTTTACACTGTATTTTACAGTACAACACATGGCGCATATAACAAGCATTTATGTCGCAAAATTATTTCAACTTCGTTTTTATACGCTCGTGCAGCAATTTCATCTTAGTCTATCAAATCTAATGAAAAAAATATTTGGTACTGTTTATTAGTGGATATTCGTAACTTTTGTTCATACCCCAATCTATTTGATTTATTCTGTTAATAATTTGTTATAAAAATAATGTAATACTACACAATTATAATAGCTAAAAAGTTTTATCAACTATCCTTTACAAGGTAAATATTGTATCAAATTTAAATCTCTGTAATTTAGCAATAGCAGAGGTTTTAAAATAAAATACAAATTACATAAAAAATCTAGCTATATTATTAGTCATGCAAACGTTTCTAAGAATTAACTAACTGACCGTATTTTTAAACGTTGTCATTTAATAGTAGAAAATTTTCTAGGAAGTAACATTTCTAAGTAAGTCAAATTTTTAATTAGCATTCACAAAAGTCAAAACTTATATATTACGAACTAGCTCTTGATCTTAACCGATCCATAATAAGCATACGCATTCAAACAAATTTCAGAAATAAAAAAATGTTTTGATAACAATAATATACAAAATTTTGATTGCATTTATAAAAGGTCTTATAAATTTTTGTACAGCTTTTACTAAAAAACTCTACACGGCCAGACAGCCATCAAGTAATGAATATTCTACTTTCTTCTCTGCGTACAAATAGTAGTGCAATGTACTTGTATTCCGTGCATATATGAAATTTATATGATTTCGATTGATCCCATTGAAATAAGAATTTATAGAACGCTTGTTAAATATTATTTAAAGCCTGCGATCCCTTGTGTAGATATTAAATTGCAGCTATTTCTATGCAGTGTCGTCAAAGTTTCTACGTGTAAAATTCTTTGTTTGTACCAAGCTTCCAATTATAATTAGGCAATAAATGGCGTGCTCAAGGAAGGATGTCAAACTGAATTATGTCTCTTATTAGCTCTTATTTACCTCTAGGAAAAAGCTCTCGGAACGCCAACTTGTCTGGTGTCCGGAAGAGCGCCAGAGTGTCAGAGAGGGAGGAATCCAGCTATGGTGTCAAAGGGGTGTCAGAGAGGGAGGATCCAGCTATGGTGTCAAAGGGGTGTCAGAGAGGGAGGATCCAGCTATGGTGTCAAAGGGGTGTCAGAGAGGGAGGATCCAGCTATGGTGTCAAAGGGGTGTCAGAGAGGGAGGATCCAGCTATGGTGTCAAAGGGGTGTCAGAGAGGGAGGATCCAGCTATGGTGTCAAAGGGGTGTCAGAGAGGGAGGATCCAGCTATGGTGTCAAAGGGGTGTCAGAGAGGGAGGATCCAGCTATGGTGTCAAAGGGGTGTCAGAGAGGAGGATCCAGCTGGGGTGTCAAAGGGGTGTCAGAGAGGGAGGAATCCAGCTATGGTGTCAAAGGGGTGTCAGAGAGGAGGATCCAGCTGGGGTGTCAATAAAGGGTGCGAGCTGGGGTGTCAGAAAGGGCGCAAGTTAGAGTTATTTGCTCACAAATGAAACGCTGGTTTAGCAAGTCTCCTACCTGACCTCAAAGTAGCCAAACTGAAGCAGGTTGATGACCAACAACAACAATGCGAAGAGTGTTGCAGATTTCACTTTCTGGTACACCAGCATGTTATTGACATCGCTGCTGTTATTGATACTCATTTGTGAGATCATGAACTTTCTTTGTTAATAAAATCGTCTCTAACGAAGGTCAAATGCAGATTTCACCAAGTTAGCAACATCATTCTAAATTCATCTCTAAAAAGTTTTTTGTCTGTGGGCAAAAATGCTGTTATGCTATAGCATAATTTTTGATTTGATTAGCAAATTCGCAAATGCTTAAGAGTGAAAACATTTTTACAATGATTATTTCTGATTGCGACTACCAACCAACCCTGCCGCTGCCTGAGCATTCGCTCTTGGTGTGCACGCTGCTTGTGTAAAACAGATGCTTATGCTACTTGGAATATGAGGCACAGACAGACAGACAGACAGACAGACAGACAGACAGACAGACCGACAGACAGACAGACAGACAGACAGACAGACAGACAGACAGACAGACAGACAGACAGACCGACAGACAGACAGACAGACAGACAGACAGACAGACAGACAGACAGACAGACTGACAGACAGACAGACAGACAGACAGACAGACAGACAGACAGACAAAGCAGACAGACAGACAGACAGACAGACAGACAGACAGACAGACAGACAGACAGACAGACAGACAGACAGACAGACAGACAGACAGACAGACAGACAGACAGACTGACAGACAGACAGACCGACAGACAGACAGACACTAAGACAGAGTGACAGACAGACAGCCAGACCGACAGACAGACAGACAGACAGACAGACAGACAGACAGACAGACATTCCCTCCCGCCTCCCCACCGCAGTGCAAACCCGGGTGTACATGCAAGAAGACCGCAACCGTCTATTCCTTACCTTCAACAACTCGCTCAGTCTAATAGAGATGAAAGCGGAAGTGAAAGATCGGGTTCTGTCGCACGATCGCTCTGTAACATCCGTGATATTCAGCTGGCAGCTCAACCAGCTGCTTACCGCCTGTCAAGGTTCCAACCTGTCCTTCTGGCTGATCGACACGGGCCAACGCCTTCGGCAGACCCCAAATGCACACGGAGATGCCGAGATCACCACTTTGGCAAACGACCCGGCTGAATCCAGGTTCTACTCAGGTGGCACCGATGGAATTGTT
>NIVC01001112.1:180383-249639 GCA_002269645.1 Macrostomum lignano
GTGAATCTAGAGAGTGAGTTTATATATTGTTTACATCAAATCTAAATAATTTCAAGAGTACAATATGAATTTTTCTTTTTGATTTAATAACGCATTAAACTCACCCTCATGCTTTCAGGACATGGACTCCGGTTTCACAATATCCAGACTGCGAGTCCTGGCAAATCGCAAAGCGAAGGCCAAGCAAGCGGCCAACCTGGTGTCCTGCGGTGCAAACGGCATCGTGCGGTTCTGGAACCTGCACCAGGGCTGCCTGGTGGCCGAGTTTCTGGCGCATAAGCAGGGTGAGTGAACTCAATCACTGAGAGAGCGAGAGAGAGAGAGAGAGTGTGTGTGTGAGGGAGAGAGAGAGTCACTCCCTACGAGCGATATTCAGTCTGCCAGAAATCTCATTAAGTTTACTATATCAAGAATCACCTCCAAAACTTTATTGTTCTAGGAGAATAACTGTCCAGGTTCGTGATCTCTAGATTCACTCCCCCGATTCACTCGGATAGTATCACTCCCTTGATTCACTCAGATAGAATCACTCCCCCGAATCACTCAGATAGAATCACTCCCATGATCCACTCGGTTAGATTCACTCCCTCGATTCACTTGGATAGAATCACTCCCCCGATTCACTTGGATGGAATCACTCCTCTGATTCACTCGGATAGAATCACTCCCCCGATTCACTCGGATAGAATCACTCTCCCGATTCACTCGGATAGAATCACTCCCCCATTCACTCGGATAGAATCACTCCCCCGATTCACTCGGATAGAATCACTCCCCCATTCACTGGGATACAATCACTCCCCGATTCACTCAGATTGAATCACTCCCCGGATTCACTCGGATAGAATCACTCCTTCGATTCACTCGGATAGAATCACTCTTCTAGATTCACTCGGATAGAATCACTCTTCTAGATTCACTCGGATAGAATCACTCCCCCATTCACTGGGATACAATCACTCCCCCGATTCACTCGGATAGAATCACTCCCCCATTCACTCGGATAGAATCACTTCTTCGATTCACTCGGATAGAATCACTCTTTTAGATTCACTCGGATAGAATCACTCCCCCGATTCACTCGGATAGAATCACTCTTCTAGATTCACTCGGATAGAATCACTCCCCCATTCACTGGGATACAATCACTCCCCCATTCACTGGGATACAATCACTCCCCCGATTCACTCGGATAGAATCACTCCCCCATTCACTAAGATAGAATCACTCCTTGGATTCACTCGGATAGAATCACTCTTCTAGATTCACTCGGATAGAATCACTCCCCCGATTCACTCGGATAGAATCACTCCTTCGATTCACTCGGATAGAATCACTCCCCCGATTCACTCGGATAGAATCACTCCCCCATTCACTGGGATACAATCACTCCCCCGATTCACTCGGATAGAATCACTCCCCCGATTCACTCGGATAGAATCACTCTCCTGATTCACTCCGATAGAATCACTCTCCCGATTCACTCAGATAGAATCACTCTCCTGATTCACTCCGATAGAATCACTCCCCCATTCACTCGGATAGAATCACTCCTTCGATTCACTCGGATAGAATCACTCTTCTAGATTCACTCGGATAGAATCACTCCCCCATTCACTCGGATAGAATCACTTCTTCGATTCACTCGGATAGAATCACTCTTCTAGATTCACTCGGATAGAATCACTCCCCCGATTCACTCGGATAGAATCACTTCTTCGATTCACTCGGATAGAATCACTCTTTTAGATTCACTCGGATAGAATCACTCCCCCGATTCACTCGGATAGAATCACTCTCCTGATTCACTCCGATAGAATCACTCCCCCGATTCACTCAGATAGAATCACTCTCCTGATTCACTCCGATAGAATCACTCCCCCACTCACTCGGATAGAATCACTCCTTCGATTCACTCGGATAGAATCACTCTTCTAGATTCACTCGGATAGAATCACTCCCCCATTCACTCGGATAGAATCACTTCTTCGATTCACTCGGATAGAATCACTCTTCTAGATTCACTCGGATAGAATCACTCCCCCATTCACTCGGATAGAATCACTTCTTCGATTCACTCGGATAGAATCGCTCTTTTAGATTCACTCGGATAGAATCGCTCTTTTAGATTCACTCGGATAGAATCACTCCCCCGATTCACTCGGATAGAATCACTCTTCTAGATTCACTCGGATAGAATCACTCCCCCATTCACTGGGATACAATCACTCCCCCGATTCACTCGGATAGAATCACTCCCCCCGATTCACTCAGATAGAATCACTCTCCCGATTCACTCCGATAGAATCACTCCCCCATTCACTCGGATAGAATCACTCCTTCGATTCACTCGGATAGAATCACTCTTCTAGATTCACTCGGATAGAATCACTCCCCCATTCACTCGGATAGAATCACTTCTTCGATTCACTCGGATAGAATCACTCTTCTAGATTCACTCGGATAGAATCACTCCCCCGATTCACTCGGATAGAATCACTTCTTCGATTCACTCGGATAGAATCACTCTTTTAGATTCACTCGGATAGAATCACTCCCCCGATTCACTCGGATAGAATCACTCTCCTGATTCACTCCGATAGAATCACTCCCCCGATTCACTCAGATAGAATCACTCTCCTGATTCACTCCGATAGAATCACTCCCCCACTCACTCGGATAGAATCACTCCTTCGATTCACTCGGATAGAATCACTCTTCTAGATTCACTCGGATAGAATCACTCCCCCATTCACTCGGATAGAATCACTTCTTCGATTCACTCGGATAGAATCACTCTTCTAGATTCACTCGGATTGAATCACTTCCCCATTCACTCGGATAGAATCACTCTTTTAGATTCACTCGGATAGAATCACTCCCCCGATTCACTCGGATAGAATCACTCTTCTAGATTCACTCGGATAGAATCACTCCCCCATTCACTGGGATACAATCACTCCCCCGATTCACTCGGATAGAATCACTCCCCCCGATTCACTCAGATAGAATCACTCTCCCGATTCACTCCGATAGAATCACTCCCCCATTCACTAAGATAGAATCACTCCTTCAATTCACTCGGATAGAATCACTTCTTCGATTCACTCGGATAGAATCACTCTTCTAGATTCACTCGGATAGAATCACTCTTCTAGATTCACTCGGATAGAATCACTCCCCCATTCACTGGGATACAATCACTCCCCCGATTCACTCGGATAGAATCACTCCCCCATTCACTCGGATAGAATCACTTCTTCGATTCACTCGGATAGAATCACTCTTTTAGATTCACTCGGATAGAATCACTCCCCCGATTCACTCGGATAGAATCACTCTCCTGATTCACTCCGATAGAATCACTCCCCCGATTCACTCAGATAGAATCACTCTCCTGATTCACTCCGATAGAATCACTCCCCCATTCACTCGGATAGAATCACTCCTTCGATTCACTCGGATAGAATCACTCTTCTAGATTCACTCGGATAGAATCACTCTTCTAGATTCACTCGGATAGAATCACTCCCCCATTCACTCGGATAGAATCACTTCTTCGATTCACTCGGATAGAATCACTCTTTTAGATTCACTCGGATAGAATCACTCCCCCGATTCACTCGGATAGAATCACTCTTCTAGATTCACTCGGATAGAATCACTCCCCCATTCACTGGGATACAATCACTCCCCCGATTCACTCGGATAGAATCACTCCCCCCGATTCACTCAGATAGAATCACTCTCCCGATTCACTCCGATAGAATCACTCCCCCATTCACTAAGATAGAATCACTCCTTCGATTCACTCGGATAGAATCACTCTTCTAGATTCACTCGGATAGAATCACTCCCCCGATTCACTCGGATAGAATCACTCCTTCGATTCACTCGGATAGAATCACTCTTCTAGATTCACTCGGATAGAATCACTCCCCCATTCACTGGGATACAATCACTCCCCCGATTCACTCGGATAGAATCACTCCCCCATTCACTCGGATAGAATCACTTCTTCGATTCACTCGGATAGAATCACTCTTTTAGATTCACTCGGATAGAATCACTCCCCGATTCACTCGGATAGAATCACTCTTCTAGATTCACTCGGATAGAATCACTCCCCCATTCACTGGGATACAATCACTCCCCCGATTCACTCGGATAGAATCACTCCCCCGATTCACTCAGATAGAATCACTCTCCCGATTCACTCCGATAGAATCACTCCCCATTCACTAAGATAGAATCACTCCTTCGATTCACTCGGATAGAATCACTCTTCTAGATTCACTCGGATAGAATCACTCCCCCGATTCACTCGGATAGAATCACTCCTTCGATTCACTCGGATAGAATCACTCTTCTAGATTCACTCGGATAGAATCACTCCCCCATTCACTGGGATACAATCACTCCCCCGATTCACTCGGATAGAATCACTCCCCCGATTCACTCAGATAGAATCACTCCCCTGATTCACTCCGATAGAATCACTCCCCCGATTCACTCAGATAGAATCACTCTCCTGATTCACTCCGATAGAATCACTCCCCCATTCACTCGGATAGAATTACTCCTTCGATTCACTCGGATAGAATCACTCTTCTAGATTCACTAGGATAGAATCACTCCCCCATTCACTCGGATAGAATCACTTCTTCGATTCACTCGGATAGAATCACTCTTCTAGATTCACTCGGATAGAATCACTCCCCCGATTCACTCGGATAGAATCACTCTTCTAGATTCACTCGGATAGAATCACTCCCCCATTCACTCGGATAGAATCACTTCTTCGATTCACTCGGATACACTCGGATAGAATCACTCCCCTGATTCACTCCGCTAGAATCTCTCCCCAGACTCAGTGCAATAGAATCACTTTTCAATTTGCTTTGTAAAGTCACTCTAGGCACTTTCCAGTCTCACTGATCGATGTCTCCCACATGTCCACCCCACCGCAGCCAGCAGCATAATCATGGACTCGAGTCCCCAGTCGGACTACCTAGCAACAGCTGATGGCAACGGCTGCCTGAAAGTCTGGCATATCGCCGAGTACTGCACCGGCAAGCAGGACCAGTCTGTGCAGAGACAGAACGGCGATGACGATGGGTTGATAATTGAGCCGCCTTGTGAGCACAGTGTCTTCTTGTTCACAGATTTTCGCAAATCTCTGCATGCTTCTTTTTTATTAGTGGCAGGGGCTGCGTGCATCCTGTGTGCACTTTAGGCGACATTGTCACACAACCGGCGAGAGGCATTACTGCCCATTCCGCCGACTCCCCTGAGCAGGCACACAAGCGCGCGGATACGTACGCAGTCATACGCACAGGCACACACTCGCACAGGAGTGTACAGTGGCCCTAACTTTATCGTTAGGCATGTACACTTCACTGCGCCTTGGGGTTGGCTCTCAAGGCCGTTAATTGCACAAGCAGAGCCAAGCCGAGTTCCAATTCAGCCCCAAATTAATGTGACTGCACTGGGAATCGAGCCTGGGCTGCTGGCACATCAATGGGCTGCGCTGGACCACTGGGCTACGTCCACCTCCGTAGTTATTGAATCCTTAGCTCCAAATCCTCAGTTCCTAAATCCTCAGCTCCAAATCCTCAGTTCCAAATCCTCAGCTCCAAATCCTCAGCTCCAAATCCTCAGCTCCAAATCCTCAGCTCCAAATCCTCAGTTCCAAATCCTCAGCTCCAAATCCTCAGCTCCAAATCCTCAGTTCCAAATCCTCAGCTCCAAATCCTCAGCTCCAAATCCTCAGTTCCAAATCCTCAGTTCCAAATCCTTAGCTCCAAATCCTCAGCTCCAAATCCTCAGTTCCTAATCTTTTAGTTCCTAAATCCTTAGTTTTTAAACTCATAGTTTCTGAATACCTATTGCTAGACCAGCAATTCAAAGTCTTAACCAGTTTCAAAAATTCTTTTTTCACTCCATCTCCGCTGTAGCCTTGGAGACGGAGTGGCAGGCCCACCCGGATCAAATTAACGACTTGGAGTTTGCCGAGCGTCAGGACCGGCTGCTGATTCTGACAGCTTCATCTGACTGCTCCGTGTCTCTGTGGGACATTCTAGGAAATCTAATTGGAATTTTCGGCCAGGTGAGAGCAAATCTATGCATAAATTTTTATTGTGCTTAAGTGTCCGATAATTTTGATATGAAGAGAGCATCTAAAATGATTTTTAAGTGTCCGAGTTTTTATATGCAGAGTGTCCGAGAATGTCCGATATAGTGTCCGAGAGTATTGATATGCAATGTGTCCGAGATTGTCCGATTTGGTGTCTGAGAGTATTGATATGCAAAGTGTCCGAAAGTATTGATATGCAAAGTGTCCGAGAGTGTCCGATACAGTGTCCGAGAGTATTGATATGCAATGTGTCCGATATAGTGTCCGAGAGTATTAATATGCAAAGTGTCTGATATTGTCTGATATAGTGTCCGAAGGTATTGATATACAAAGTGTCCGAGAGTGTCCGATATAGTGTCCGAGAGTATTAATATGCAAAGTGTCCGAGAGTATTGATATGCAAAGTGTCCGAGAGTGTCCGATACAGTGTCCGAGAGTATCGATTTGCAGTGAATGTTCGAGAGTGTCCCAGAGTGGGAAGTTGCGGTAATTACCAAAAATTTTCCGAGAGTCTGAGGGTGTCTGTTTGTCAATTTTTGAAGTGTCCGAGATTGTAGCGACTATAGAATAGCAGCAAATCGCCGATGTTTAGCTTTTGCATTATATTTTTACAATTTTTCAGGAGGAGCACTGGAAGATTGAGCATCTCTCGGTGATTCTGGAACGATTGGAGCGCGAGAAAGAGGTGAGTTTTTAGTTTAATTTTAAAGTCCAATCGCTTTGTGCAATAATGTCGACCTTCAGGCGTGCATCTTTTTCTCATCTGGAATGATCGGGCTTCAGCTTCAACCTGAGTGTCAGCAGGATGCCGACTTCATTGTCAAACTTCGGAGAAATTTGTGTCAGTTGGCGTGTGATTAAATGTCAGGTGGAATTCAATTGGATTTTAATTTAGTGTCAGGTGGAATTCAATTGGATTTTAATTTAGTGTCAGGTGGAATTCAATTCGATTTTAATTTAGTGTCAGGTGGAATTCAATTGGATTTTAATTTAGTGTCAGTTGGCATCTAATTTAGTGTCAGTTGGCATCTAATTTAGTGTCAGATGGCATCTAATTTAGTGTCAGTAGGTCACTGATTGAGCTGTCAATCATCACCAGAATCTCTATTCTCACCCGCACCCCGACGTGCAGGCTCAACGACAAAAGTCGGCAGTGTCCAGAAAGTCCACCGTGTCCTCAATGTCCAGGCTTTACTCTCTGCCAGATTTTGTAAATATCGCTTCATAAAAAGTTTATACAATTTAGCTTCATTTAAACTCTGTCATAATTGTTATTTAGCTTCTTTTAACATTCACACTAATTAATTTCTGTTATACTCGTACGTATAGAACATAAACTATAACAAAAATATTTTCTATCTTTCTACAATGCACCAGTCAGCAAGAAGAAGACTGCACTCAAACAAAAACTATACTCTTATAACTAGGTTTCAGTATGCTATACTATTGCATATTAATTTCTTTATCCACTTTTTGCATTTCAATTCCTGCATTTTTATTTTCACTTATTTATTACAAACTGACACTTAGACTAGCTACAGGTATTTCACACGTGGTCTCTTCTTTGCAAATATTTCTCTCAAAGGCTCTAACTAGCTGTTTACTGTTATCAGTAAAGGATGACTTTTAATTCCAAACAATTTTAGACCACTGCAGAAGGGAAGGTAAATAAATTTAGATTTGAATTATCTTTATTAACTTAATGAGCACAGTTTCTATAGCCTTAACAATACCTTCTAGCTAGAGTCCTGGGTTGGCGGACTCCGGCCCGCGGGCCACCTGCGCCCCGCTAAGCCTCTCTATCTGGCCCTCGGGTCCTTTGAAACCTCTCTCCTCTCTATTCTCTCTTCTCTCCTCTCTCTCCTCTCTGACCTCTCTCCTCTCTATTCTCTCTTCTCTCCTCTCTCTCCTCTCTGACCTCTCTCCTCTCTATTCTCTCTTCTCTCCTCTCTCTCCTCTCTGACCTCTCTCCTCTCTATTCTCTCTTCTCTCCTCTCTCTCCTCTCTGACCTCTCTCCTCTCTATTCTCTCTTCTCTCCTCTCTCTCCTCTCTGACCTCTCTCCTCTCTATTCTCTCTTCTCTCCTCTCTCTCCTCTCTGACCTCTCTCCTCTCTATTCTCTCTTCTCTCCTCTCTCTCCTCTCTGACCTCTCTCCTCTCTATTCTCTCTTCTCTCCTCTCTCTCCTCTCTGACCTCTCTCCTCTCTATTCTCTCTTCTCTCCTCTCTCTCCTCTCTGACCTCTCTCCTCTCTATTCTCTCTTCTCTCCTCTCTCTCCTCTCTGACCTCTCTCCTCTCTATTCTCTCTTCTCTCCTCTCTATTCTCTCTTCTCTCCTCTCTCTCCTCTCCGACCTCTCTCCTCTCTATTCTCTCTTCTCTCCTCTCTCTCCTCTCTGACCTCTCTCCTCTCTATTCTCTCTTCTCTCCTCTCTCTCCTCTCTGACCTCTCTCCTCTCTATTCTCTCTTCTCTCCTCTCTCTCCTCTCTGACCTCTCTCCTCTCTATTCTCTCTTCTCTCCTCTCTCTCCTCTCTGACCTCTCTCCTCTCTATTCTCTCTTCTCTCCTCTCTCTCCTCTCTGACCTCTCTCCTCTCTATTCTCTCTTCTCTCCTCTCTATTCTCTCTTCTCTCCTCTCTCTCCTCTCCGACCTCTCTCCTCTCTATTCTCTCTTCTCTCCTCTCTCTCCTCTCTGACCTCTCTCCTCTCTATTCTCTCTTCTCTCCTCTCTCTCCTCTCTGACCTCTCTCCTCTCTATTCTCTCTTCTCTCCTCTCTCTCCTCTCTGACCTCTCTCCTCTCTATTCTCTCTTCTCTCCTCTCTCTCCTCTCTGACCTCTCTCCTCTCTATTCTCTCTTCTCTCCTCTCTCTCCTCTCTGACCTCTCTCCTCTCTATTCTCTCTTCTCTCCTCTCTCTCCTCTCTGACCTCTCTCCTCTCTATTCTCTCTTCTCTCCTCTCTCTCCTCTCTGACCTCTCTCCTCTCTATTCTCTCTTCTCTCCTCTCTCTCCTCTCTGACCTCTCTCCTCTCTATTCTCTCTTCTCTCCTCTCTATTCTCTCTTCTCTCCTCTCTCTCCTCTCCGACCTCTCTCCTCTCTATTCTCTCTTCTCTCCTCTCTCTCCTCTCTGACCTCTCTCCTATCTATTCTCTCTCCTCTCTATTCTCTCTCCTCTCTATTCTCTCTCCTCTCTATTCTCTCTCCTCTCCTCTATCTCTACCCTCTTTCTCTACTCTCTTTCTCTCCTCTCTCTCTCCTCTCTCTCTCCTCTATCTCTACTCTCTTTCTCTCCTCTCTCTCTCCTCTCTCTCTCCTCTATCTCTACTCTCTTTCTCTCCTCTCTCTCTCTCCTCTCTCTCTCCTCTCTCTCCTCTCAATCTTCTCTCTCCTCTTCTGTGCTTCTCTCTGCTCTCTCTTTTCCTGTCTCTTCTCTCCTCTCTTCTCTCTTCTCTTTCCTCTTTCCTCTCTTCTCTTCTCTCTCCCTTCTCCTCTCTCTCCTCTCTCTCTCTCCTCTCTCTCCTCTCGATCTTCTCTCACCTCTCTGGTGCTTCTCTCTGCTCTCTCTTTTCCTGTCTCTCCTCTCCTCTCTTTTCTCTCCTCTTTCCTCTTTCATCTGGCCCGCAGTCAAGAGCTAGATTATTTGCCTGGCTCTTGAAGTAAACAGTTTGCGGACCCCAGAGCAAAACCATAAATAGCTTTCGGACATTTATTACTCAACATTTTACACACAGTAGGTGAAATAAAGTTTTACTTTCCTCATTTTTTAATTAACTTAGCTAGTAGGAAATTTCTTCTATAATTTTTCATCATCTATATTCAGTCCTAGTGTGGTACTTTAAGTAGCATTCTTAGCGTAGTCGTTAATTGTCTACTTTTAATCGTTTTTATTTGCTATGTTTGCTACGCTCCTAGTCTGAATTTCATGGACAACCGAATTACAAGGACGTTATACAGTCACTAGCGTCCTTCTAGTTTAGCTGTCCAAAAGTCTCGCATAAGTGCCACTTAGCCAATCAATTAAATCCGACTCCATCATCAAGGATCACGAGGTGCTGGAAGCTGAGCCGCAGAAGGTGCAGCAGGTCTCCCAGTCTAATTGGCAGCCAGATGAGCGAGCGATCGCAGATCCGAACGGATACAGAGTCACCGCGTGGAACTCCTCTCTGCTCGGTGAGTTTGTGACTTTGTGAGTTGGTGAGTTGGTGAGTTGGTGAGTTGGTGGGTTGTTGAGTTGGGGAGTTGTTGAGTTGGTGAATTTATTAGTTGGTGAGTTGGTGAGCTGGTGAGTTGGTGATTTGGTGAGTTGGTGAGTTGTTGAGTTGGTGAGTTGGTGATTTGGTGAGTGTTGAGTTGGTGATTTGGTGAGTTGGTGAGTTGTTGAGTTGGTGATTTGGTGAGTTTTGAGTTGGTGATTTGGTGAGTGTTGAGTTGGTGATTTGGTGAGTTTTGAGTTGGTGATTTGGTGAGTGTTGAGTTGGTGATTTGGTGAGTTTTGAGTCGGTGATTTGGTGAGTGTTGAGTTGGTGATTTTGTGAGTGTTGAGTTGGTGATTTGGTGAATTTTGAGTTGGTGATTTGGTGAGTTGGTGAGTTGGTGATTTGGTGAGTGTTGAGTTGGTGATTTGGTGAGTGTTGAGTTGGTGGGTTGTTGAGTTGGGGAGTTGTTGCGTTGGTGACTTTATTAGTTGGTGAGTTGGTGAGCTGTTGAGTTGGTGATTTGGTGAGTTGGTGATTTGGTGAGTTGTTGAGTTGGTGAGTTGATGAATTGGTGAGTTCTTGAGTTGTTGAGTTGGTGAGTTGGTGAGTTGTTGAGTTGGTGAGTTGTTGAGTTGGTGAGTTGGTGATTTGGTGAGTTGTTGAGTTGGTGAGTTGATGAATTGGTGAGTTCTTGAGTTGTTGAGTTGGTGAGTTGGTGAGTTGTTGAGTTGTCGAGTTGGTGAGTTGATGAATTGGTGAGTTGTTGAGTTGTTGAGTTGGTGAGTTGGTGAGTTAGTGAGTTGTTGAGTTGTTGAGTTGGTGAGTTGTTGAGTTGGTGAGTTGGTGAGTTGGTGAGTTGGTGAGTTGGTGAGTTGTTGAGTTGTTGAGTTGGTGAGTTGTTGAGTTCGTGAGTTGTTGAGTTGGTGAGTTGTTGAGTTGTTGAGTTGGTGAGTTGGTGAGTTGTTGAGTTGTTGAGTTGGTGAGTTGTTGAGTTGGTGAGTTGGTGAGTTGGTGAGTTGGTGAGTTGTTGAGTTGTTGAGTTGGTGAGTTGTTGAGTTGTTGAGTTGGTGAGTTGTTGAGTTGGTGAGTTGTTGAGTTGTTGAGTTGGTGAGTTGGTAAGTTGTTGAGTTGTTGAGTTGGTGAGTTGGTGAGTTGTTGAGTTGGTGAGTTGGTGAGTTGTTGAGTTGGTGAGTTGGTGAGTTGTTGAGTTGGTGAGTTGTTGAGTTGTTGAGTTGGTGAGTTGTTGAGTTGTTGAGTTGTTGAGTTGGTGAGTTGGTGAGTTGGTGAGTTGTTGAGTTGGTAAGTTGTTGAGTTGTTGAGTTGGTGAGTTGTTGAGTTGGTGAGTTGGTGAGTTGGTGATTTGGTGATTTGGTGACTTGAGAGCTGCTACTCGACAAACGCCTTGACTCGCGAAATCGTCCCGCTAGGCCCACTAGGATCTGATTGAATCCCAATTCCAACCTCAGGCTCCAGCTACATCGAGGCCGCCAAGCAGAAGAGGCAGCGCAGGCAGCCGGAAGTCATGCCCAACCTGCCGTTCCTCACGCAGGATCGGCACACACCTTCCATCGGACCGTTTAATGTAATTCTTCTTCTAATAGAGATGAGGACTACTGCGATAGATATTCCCTGATTCTCTGATTCCCTGATTCCCCGATTCCCTAATTCTCTGATTCCCTAATTCCCCATTCCTTAATTTCCTGATTCCCTGATTCCCCAATTACCTGATTCAAAAATTTCCGGACTCTCCAATTCCCTGATTCCCAAATTCCCTAATTCCCTCATTCCCCGATTCCCTGATGCCCCGATTCCCTGATTCCCCGACCCCCTGATTCTCCGATTCCCTGATTTCCCGATTTCCTGATTCTCCGATTCCCTGAC
The DNA here is from genome assembly GCA_002269645.1 of Macrostomum lignano. Lineage (NCBI taxonomy): Eukaryota > Metazoa > Platyhelminthes > Macrostomidae > Macrostomum > Macrostomum lignano. The sequence continues at coordinate 192,596 of NIVC01001112.1, forward strand.
TCCCTAATTTCCTGATTGTCTAATTCCCTGATTGCCTAATTCCCTGATTCCCTAATTACTCAATCAACTAATTCCCTGATTGCCTAATTCCCTGATTCCCTAATTACTCAATCAACTAATTCCCTGATTGCCTAATTCCCTGATTCTCTAATTCCCTAATTCCCTGATTCCCCAATTCATTAATTCCCCGATTCCCCGATTCCCTGATTCCCTAATTCCCCAATTCCCTAATTCCCTGTTTCCTTAATTCCCTGATTACCCAATTCTCTGATTCTTTGATTCCCTAATTCCCTAATTCCCAAATTACCCGATTCCCTGATTCTCTGATTCCCCAATTTCCTGATTCCCCAATACTCCAGTTCCCTGATTACCGAATTCCCCAATTCCCCAATTCCCCGATCCCCTGATTCCCAGAGATGTCATTCTGTGGCAAAACAGACAAGACTTGTGTATCAACCGTCCCGTTTCGCCAGAACCTGGACATCGCCAGCTTCGCTGAGGCACGCGACCCGAAACCGCCCGACTTCGTGTCCAATCCAGACGCCTATTTTCGCGACAGGGACCACCTGCCCCCGGCCGGAGAGAAGACGCCCGTGCTGGCCGAGAGTGAGTTTGTGTTGCCAATAGCAACGAAGCTTTTTGTAATGTTAGCTACAATGATTCGTATTGAAGACACAACAGAACGCACACACACCGCACAATAGTTTTGAGTGTTCACAAATTAACGAAAGTCAAATGAGTCGAATTTAAATTAACAAATTAACTCTGTTTGATCCATGATTTTGCACAGAAATTTTTATGCATCATTTTTGTTCAGAGTGCCGAATACTAATTACTGTTGCATATATTTGCTTAGCTAGCTACTTAGTTGCGTTAGTAAGTAGTGACTAAAGGATCCATTAATAGTTTTCTATTAGACTGAATGAAATAGTAGGTTTTTTGCAAACCTTTTTGAGTAGATACTACTCAAGTAGAATAACGGGAAATTACTATTAAAATTTGTTATTGCTTTTGATAGGAGGCAATACCAATGTTCGTCTTTTGATATGTCTTGCCATTCTTTTAGGTCTATTGGCATTCATAGAGCTTCTAGTTTAGAAAATTAGGATTTGCCTCCTATCAAAAGTAATAACAATTATTGTACTGAAAAAAATAAAAACCTGATCTCCTTAATGTACTTTCAGTAAAACCTGCCTCCCTAAAAGTTTTCAACAGGCGTAGTTTCCCATTCCTACTTGAGTAATCATTGTACTTTGCACTTATTTAATAAAGTTTTTGTTTCTTTCGTTTTAAACTAATTTTGACATTCACTTTTGCCTTTTGATTTATAGCTGGTAAGTTTGCACTGTTTGTTTGTTTAATCCAAAACTTATCTCACACATTGTACTCTACTGTTCTAACGCATGTCCGCCATGTTTGTTCATAGAATGTGCCATTATTGTTAACCCGCTTTTGCTGTATGACTGTTCAGATTTCCTCTGTATCTCAATGTAAACTTGACTGTATCAGCCTTCTAATATTTCGCGAGCGGTGCGGCGATCTCAACATATAGCTTTTTAAAATTGGTTTTATACGGCTATGTGAGCGGAGGGGCAGCTTCTCTAGGGGAGAGTAGAGAGGCAGATTCTCAAGGACTGAGGGAGAGTAGAGAGGCAGATTCTCAAGGACTGAGGGAGAGTAGAGAGGCAGATTCTCAAGGACTGAGGGAGAGTAGAGAGGCAGATTCTCAAGGACTGAGGGAGAGTAGAGAGGCAGATTCTCAAGGACTGAGGGAGAGTAGAGAGGCAGATTCTCAAGGACTGAGGGAGAGTAGAGAGGCAGATTCTCAAGGACTGAGGGAGAGCAGAGAGGCAGATTCTCAAGGATTGAGGGAGAGTAGAGAGGCAGATTCTCGAGGACTGAGGGAGAGTAGAGAGGCAGATTCTCAAGGACTGAGGGAGAGTAGAGAGGCAGATTCTCAAGGACTGAGGGAGAGTAGAGAGGCAGATTCTCAAGGACTGAGGGAGAGTAGAGAGGCAGATTCTCAAGGACTGAGGGAGAGTAGAGAGGCAGATTCTCGAGGACTGAGGGAGAGTAGAGAGGCAGATTCTCAAGGACTGAGGGAGAGTAGAGAGGCAGATTCTCAAGGACTGAGGGAGAGCAGAGAGGCAGATTCTCAAGGATTGAGGGAGAGTAGAGAGGCAGATTCTCGAGGACTGAGGGAGAGTAGAGAGGCAGATTCTCAAGGACTGAGGGAGAGTAGAGAGGCAGATTCTCAAGGACTGAGGGAGAGTAGAGAGGCAGATTCTCAGGGACTGAGGGAGAGTAGAGAGGCAGATTCTCAAAGACTGAGGGAGAGTAGAGAGGCAGATTCTCAAGGACTGAGGGAGAGTAGAGAGGCAGATTCTCAAGGACTGAGGGAGAGTAGAGAGGCAGATTCTCAAGGACTGAGGGAGAGTAGAGAGGCAGATTCTCGAGGACTGAGGGAGAGTAGAGAGGCAGATTCTCAAGGACTGAGGGAGAGTAGAGAGGCAGATTCTCAAGGACTGAGGGAGAGCAGAGAGGCAGATTCTCAAGGATTGAGGGAGAGTAGAGAGGCAGATTCTCGAGGACTGAGGGAGAGTAGAGAGGCAGATTCTCAAGGACTGAGGGAGAGTAGAGAGGCAGATTCTCAAGGACTGAGGGAGAGTAGAGAGGCAGATTCTCAGGGACTGAGGGAGAGTAGAGAGGCAGATTCTCAAAGACTGAGGGAGAGTAGAGAGGCAGATTCTCAAGGACTGAGGGAGAGTAGAGAGGCAGATTCTCAAGGACTGAGGGAGAGTAGAGAGGCAGATTCTCAAGGACTGAGGGAGAGTAGAGAGGCAGATTCTCAAGGACTGAGGGAGAGCAGAGAGGCAGATTCTCAAGGACTGAGGGAGAGTAGAGAGGCAGATTCTCAAGGACTGAGGGAGAGCAGAGAGGCAGATTCTCAGGGACTGAGGGAGAGTAGAGAGGCAGATTCTCAAAGACTGAGGGAGAGTAGAGAGGCAGATTCTCAAGGACTGAGGGAGAGTAGAGAGGCAGATTCTCAAGGAGGGGGAGTGGAGAGGCAGATTCTCAAGGAGGGGAGTGGGAGGCAGGTTCTCAAGGAGGGGGAGTGGAGAGGCAGATTCTCAAGGAGGGGAGTGGAGAGGCAGATTCTCAAGGACTGAGGGAGAGTAGAGAGGCAGATTCTCAAGGAGGGGGAGTGGAGAGGCAGATTCTCAAGGAGGGGGAGCGGAGAGGCAGATTCTCAAGGAGGGGGAGTGGAGAGGCAGATTCTCAAGGAGGGGGAGCGGAGAGGCAGATTCTCAAGGACTGAGGGAGAGTAGAGAGGCAGATTCTCAAGGAGGGGGAGTGGAGAGGCAGATTCTCAAGGACTGAGGGAGAGTAGAGAGGCAGATTCTCAAGGAGGGGGAGCGGAGAGGCAGATTCTCAAGGACTGAGGGAGAGTAGAGAGGCAGATTCTCAAGGAGGGAGAGTAGAGAGGCAGATTCTCAAGGACTGAGGGAGAGTAGAGAGGCAGATTCTCAAGGAGGGGGAGCGGAGAGGCAGATTCTCAGGGACTGAGGGAGAGTAGAGAGGCAGATTCTCAAGGACTGAGGGAGAGCAGAGAGGCAGATTCTCAAGGATTGAGGGAGAGTAGAGAGGCAGATTCTCGAGGACTGAGGGAGAGTAGAGAGGCAGATTCTCAAGGACTGAGGGAGAGTAGAGAGGCAGATTCTCAAGGACTGAGGGAGAGTAGAGAGGCAGATTCTCAGGGACTGAGGGAGAGTAGAGAGGCAGATTCTCAAAGACTGAGGGAGAGTAGAGAGGCAGATTCTCAAGGACTGAGGGAGAGTAGAGAGGCAGATTCTCAAGGACTGAGGGAGAGTAGAGAGGCAGATTCTCAAGGACTGAGGGAGAGTAGAGAGGCAGATTCTCAAGGACTGAGGGAGAGTAGAGAGGCAGATTCTCGAGGACTGAGGGAGAGTAGAGAGGCAGATTCTCAAGGACTGAGGGAGAGTAGAGAGGCAGATTCTCAAGGACTGAGGGAGAGCAGAGAGGCAGATTCTCAAGGATTGAGGGAGAGTAGAGAGGCAGATTCTCGAGGACTGAGGGAGAGTAGAGAGGCAGATTCTCAAGGACTGAGGGAGAGTAGAGAGGCAGATTCTCAAGGACTGAGGGAGAGTAGAGAGGCAGATTCTCAGGGACTGAGGGAGAGTAGAGAGGCAGATTCTCAAAGACTGAGGGAGAGTAGAGAGGCAGATTCTCAAGGACTGAGGGAGAGTAGAGAGGCAGATTCTCAAGGAGGGGGAGTGGAGAGGCAGATTCTCAAGGAGGGGGAGTGGGAGGCAGATTCTCAAGGAGGGGGAGTAGAGAGGCAGATTCTCAAGGAGGGGGAGTGGAGAGGCAGATTCTCAAGGACTGAGGGAGAGTAGAGAGGCAGATTCTCAAGGAGGGGGAGTGGAGAGGCAGATTCTCAAGGAGGGGGAGCGGAGAGGCAGATTCTCAAGGAGGGGAGTGGAGAGGCAGATTCTCAAGGAGGGGGAGCGGAGAGGCAGATTCTCAAGGACTGAGGGAGAGTAGAGAGGCAGATTCTCAAGGAGGGGGAGTGGAGAGGCAGATTCTCAAGGACTGAGGGAGAGTAGAGAGGCAGATTCTCAAGGAGGGGGAGCGGAGAGGCAGATTCTCAAGGACTGAGGGAGAGTAGAGAGGCAGATTCTCAAGGAGGGAGAGTAGAGAGGCAGATTCTCAAGGACTGAGGGAGAGTAGAGAGGCAGATTCTCAAGGAGGGGGAGCGGAGAGGCAGATTCTCAGGACTGAGGGAGAGTAGAGAGGCAGATTCTCAGGCACTGAGGTAGAGTAGAGAGGCAGATTCTCAAGGACTGAGGGAGAGTAGAGAGGCAGATTCTCAAGGAGGGAGAGTAGAGAGGCAGATTCTCAAGGAGGGGGAGTGGAGAGGCAGATTCTCAAGGACTGAGGGAGAGTAGAGAGGCAGATTCTCAAGGAGGGGGAGTGGGAGGCAGATTCTCAAGGACTGAGGGAGAGTAGAGAGGCAGATTCTCAAGGAGGGGGAGCGGAGAGGCAGATTCTCAAGGAGGGAGAGTAGAGAGGCAGATTCTCAAGGAGGGAGAGTAGAGAGGCAGATTCTCAAGGAGGGGGAGTGGAGAGGCAGATTCTCAAGGACTGAGGGAGAGTAGAGAGGCAGATTCTCAAGGACTGAGGGAGAGTAGAGAGGCAGATTCTCAAGGACTGAGGGAGAGTAGAGAGGCAAATTCTCAAGGACTGAGGGAGAGTAGAGAGGCAGATTCTCAAGGAGGGGGAGTGGAGAGGCAGATTCTCAAGGAGGGGGAGCGGAGAGGCAGATTCTCAAGGAGGGGGAGTGGAGAGGCAGATTCTCAAGGAGGGGGAGCGGAGAGGCAGATTCTCAAGGAGGGGGAGCGGAGAGGCAGATTCTCAAGGAGGGAGAGTAGAGAGGCAGATTCTCAAGGAGGGGGAGCGGAGAGGCAGATTCTCAAGGAGGGGGAGTGGAGAGGCAGATTCTCAAGGAGGGGGAGTGGGAGGCAGATTCTCAAGGACTGAGGGAGAGTAGAGAGGCAGATTCTCAAGGACTGAGGGAGAGTAGAGAGGCAAATTCTCAAGGACTGAGGGAGAGTAGAGAGGCAGATTCTCAAGGAGGGGGAGTGGAGAGGCAGATTCTCAAGGAGGGGGAGCGGAGAGGCAGATTCTCAAGGAGGGGGAGTGGAGAGGCAGATTCTCAAGGAGGGGGAGCGGAGAGGCAGATTCTCAAGGAGGGGGAGTGGAGAGGCAGATTCTCAAGGAGGGGGAGCGGAGAGGCAGATTCTCAAGGAGGGGGAGCGGAGAGGCAGATTTTCAAGGACTGAGGGAGAGTAGAGAGGCAGATTCTCAAGGACTGAGGGAGAGTAGAGAGGCAGATTCTCAAGGACTGAGGGAGAGTAGAGAGGCAGATTCTCAAGGACTGAGGGAGAGCAGAGAGGCAGATTCTCAAGGATTGAGGGAGAGTAGAGAGGCAGATTCTCGAGGACTGAGGGAGAGTAGAGAGGCAGATTCTCAAGGACTGAGGGAGAGTAGAGAGGCAGATTCTCAAGGACTGAGGGAGAGTAGAGAGGCAGATTCTCAAGGACTGAGGGAGAGTAGAGAGGCAGATTCTCAAGGACTGAGGGAGAGTAGAGAGGCAGATTCTCGAGGACTGAGGGAGAGTAGAGAGGCAGATTCTCAAGGACTGAGGGAGAGTAGAGAGGCAGATTCTCAAGGACTGAGGGAGAGCAGAGAGGCAGATTCTCAAGGATTGAGGGAGAGTAGAGAGGCAGATTCTCGAGGACTGAGGGAGAGTAGAGAGGCAGATTCTCAAGGACTGAGGGAGAGTAGAGAGGCAGATTCTCAAGGACTGAGGGAGAGTAGAGAGGCAGATTCTCAGGGACTGAGGGAGAGTAGAGAGGCAGATTCTCAAAGACTGAGGGAGAGTAGAGAGGCAGATTCTCAAGGACTGAGGGAGAGTAGAGAGGCAGATTCTCAAGGACTGAGGGAGAGTAGAGAGGCAGATTCTCAAGGACTGAGGGAGAGTAGAGAGGCAGATTCTCAAGGACTGAGGGAGAGTAGAGAGGCAGATTCTCAAGGACTGAGGGAGAGTAGAGAGGCAGATTCTCAAGGACTGAGGGAGAGCAGAGAGGCAGATTCTCAAGGATTGAGGGAGAGTAGAGAGGCAGATTCTCGAGGACTGAGGGAGAGTAGAGAGGCAGATTCTCAAGGACTGAGGGAGAGTAGAGAGGCAGATTCTCAAGGACTGAGGGAGAGTAGAGAGGCAGATTCTCAGGACTGAGGGAGAGTAGAGAGGCAGATTCTCAAAGACTGAGGGAGAGTAGAGAGGCAGATTCTCGAGGACTGAGGGAGAGTAGAGAGGCAGATTCTCAAGGACTGAGGGAGAGTAGAGAGGCAGATTCTCAAGGACTGAGGGAGAGTAGAGAGGCAGATTCTCAAAGACTGAGGGAGAGTAGAGAGGCAGATTCTCGAGGACTGAGGGAGAGTAGAGAGGCAGATTCTCAAGGACTGAGGGAGAGTAGAGAGGCAGATTCTCAAGGACTGAGGGAGAGCAGAGAGGCAGATTCTCAAGGATTGAGGGAGAGTAGAGAGGCAGATTCTCGAGGACTGAGGGAGAGTAGAGAGGCAGATTCTCAAGGACTGAGGGAGAGTAGAGAGGCAGATTCTCAAGGACTGAGGGAGAGTAGAGAGGCAGATTCTCAGGGACTGAGGGAGAGTAGAGAGGCAGATTCTCAAAGACTGAGGGAGAGTAGAGAGGCAGATTCTCAAGGACTGAGGGAGAGTAGAGAGGCAGATTCTCAAGGAGGGGGAGTGGAGAGGCAGATTCTCAAGGAGGGGGAGTGGGAGGCAGATTCTCAAGGAGGGGGAGTGGAGAGGCAGATTCTCAAGGAGGGGGAGTGGAGAGGCAGATTCTCAAGGACTGAGGGAGAGTAGAGAGGCAGATTCTCAAGGAGGGGGAGTGGAGAGGCAGATTCTCAAGGAGGGGGAGCGGAGAGGCAGATTCTCAAGGAGGGGGAGTGGAGAGGCAGATTCTCAAGGAGGGGGAGCGGAGAGGCAGATTCTCAAGGACTGAGGGAGAGTAGAGAGGCAGATTCTCAAGGAGGGGGAGCGGAGAGGCAGATTCTCAAGGACTGAGGGAGAGTAGAGAGGCAGATTCTCAAGGAGGGGGAGCGGAGAGGCAGATTCTCAAGGACTGAGGGAGAGTAGAGAGGCAGATTCTCAAGGAGGGAGAGTAGAGAGGCAGATTCTCAAGGACTGAGGGAGAGTAGAGAGGCAGATTCTCAAGGAGGGGGAGCGGAGAGGCAGATTCTCAGGGACTGAGGGAGAGTAGAGAGGCAGATTCTCAAGGACTGAGGGAGAGCAGAGAGGCAGATTCTCAAGGATTGAGGGAGAGTAGAGAGGCAGATTCTCGAGGACTGAGGGAGAGTAGAGAGGCAGATTCTCAAGGACTGAGGGAGAGTAGAGAGGCAGATTCTCAAGGACTGAGGGAGAGTAGAGAGGCAGATTCTCAGGGACTGAGGGAGAGTAGAGAGGCAGATTCTCAAAGACTGAGGGAGAGTAGAGAGGCAGATTCTCAAGGACTGAGGGAGAGTAGAGAGGCAGATTCTCAAGGACTGAGGGAGAGTAGAGAGGCAGATTCTCAAGGACTGAGGGAGAGTAGAGAGGCAGATTCTCAAGGACTGAGGGAGAGTAGAGAGGCAGATTCTCGAGGACTGAATGAGAGTAGAGAGGCAGATTCTCAAGGACTGAGGGAGAGTAGAGAGGCAGATTCTCAAGGACTGAGGGAGAGCAGAGAGGCAGATTCTCAAGGATTGAGGGAGAGTAGAGAGGCAGATTCTCGAGGACTGAGGGAGAGTAGAGAGGCAGATTCTCAAGGACTGAGGGAGAGTAGAGAGGCAGATTCTCAAGGACTGAGGGAGAGTAGAGAGGCAGATTCTCAGGACTGAGGGAGAGTAGAGAGGCAGATTCTCAAGACTGAGGGAGAGTAGAGAGGCAGATTCTCAAGGACTGAGGGAGAGTAGAGAGGCAGATTCTCAAGGAGGGGGAGTGGAGAGGCAGATTCTCAAGGAGGGGGAGTGGGAGGCAGATTCTCAAGGAGGGGGAGTGGAGAGGCAGATTCTCAAGGAGGGGGAGTGGAGAGGCAGATTCTCAAGGACTGAGGGAGAGTAGAGAGGCAGATTCTCAAGGAGGGGGAGTGGAGAGGCAGATTCTCAAGGAGGGGGAGCGGAGAGGCAGATTCTCAAGGAGGGGGAGTGGAGAGGCAGATTCTCAAGGAGGGGGAGCGGAGAGGCAGATTCTCAAGGACTGAGGGAGAGTAGAGAGGCAGATTCTCAAGGAGGGGAGTGGAGAGGCAGATTCTCAAGGACTGAGGGAGAGTAGAGAGGCAGATTCTCAAGGAGGGGGAGCGGAGAGGCAGATTCTCAAGGACTGAGGGAGAGTAGAGAGGCAGATTCTCAAGGAGGGAGAGTAGAGAGGCAGATTCTCAAGGACTGAGGGAGAGTAGAGAGGCAGATTCTCAAGGAGGGGGAGCGGAGAGGCAGATTCTCAGGGACTGAGGGAGAGTAGAGAGGCAGATTCTCAGGCACTGAGGTAGAGTAGAGAGGCAGATTCTCAAGGACTGAGGGAGAGTAGAGAGGCAGATTCTCAAGGAGGGAGAGTAGAGAGGCAGATTCTCAAGGAGGGGGAGTAGAGAGGCAGATTCTCAAGGACTGAGGGAGAGTAGAGAGGCAGATTCTCAAGGAGGGGGAGTGGGAGGCAGATTCTCAAGGACTGAGGGAGAGTAGAGAGGCAGATTCTCAAGGAGGGGGAGCGGAGAGGCAGATTCTCAAGGAGGGAGAGTAGAGAGGCAGATTCTCAAGGAGGGAGAGTAGAGAGGCAGATTCTCAAGGAGGGGGAGTGGAGAGGCAGATTCTCAAGGACTGAGGGAGAGTAGAGAGGCAGATTCTCAAGGACTGAGGGAGAGTAGAGAGGCAGATTCTCAAGGACTGAGGGAGAGTAGAGAGGCAATTCTCAAGGACTGAGGGAGAGTAGAGAGGCAGATTCTCAAGGAGGGGAGTGGAGAGGCAGATTCTCAAGGAGGGGGAGCGGAGAGGCAGATTCTCAAGGAGGGGGAGTGGAGAGGCAGATTCTCAAGGAGGGGGAGCGGAGAGGCAGATTCTCAAGGAGGGGGAGCGGAGAGGCAGATTCTCAAGGAGGGAGAGTAGAGAGGCAGATTCTCAAGGAGGGGGAGCGGAGAGGCAGATTCTCAAGGAGGGGGAGTGGAGGCAGATTCTCAAGGAGGGGGAGTGGGAGGCAGATTCTCAAGGACTGAGGGAGAGTAGAGAGGCAGATTCTCAAGGACTGAGGGAGAGTAGAGAGGCAAATTCTCAAGGACTGAGGGAGAGTAGAGAGGCAGATTCTCAAGGAGGGGGAGTGGAGAGGCAGATTCTCAAGGAGGGGGAGCGGAGAGGCAGATTCTCAAGGAGGGGGAGTGGAGAGGCAGATTCTCAAGGAGGGGGAGCGGAGAGGCAGATTCTCAAGGAGGGGGAGTGGAGAGGCAGATTCTCAAGGAGGGGGAGCGGAGAGGCAGATTCTCAAGGAGGGGGAGCGGAGAGGCAGATTTTCAAGGACTGAGGGAGAGTAGAGAGGCAGATTCTCAAGGACTGAGGGAGAGTAGAGAGGCAGATTCTCAAGGACTGAGGGAGAGTAGAGAGGCAGATTCTCAAGGAGGGGGAGTGGAGAGGCAGATTCTCAAGGACTGAGGGAGAGTAGAGAGGCAGATTCTCAAGGAGGGGGAGTGGAGAGGCAGATTCTCAAGGACTGAGGGAGAGTAGAGAGGCAGATTCTCAAGGAGGGGGAGCGGAGAGGCAGATTCTCAAGGAGGGAGAGTAGAGAGGCAGATTCTCAAGGAGGGGGAGCGGAGAGGCAGATTCTCAAGGAGGGGGAGTGGAGAGGCAGATTCTCAAGGACTGAGGGAGAGTAGAGAGGCAGATTCTCAAGGACTGACGGAGAGCAGAGAGGCAGATTCTCAAGGAGGGGAGTGGAGAGGCAGATTCTCAAGGAGGGGGAGCGGAGAGGCAGATTCTCAAGGAGGGGGAGCGGAGAGGCAGATTCTCAAGGAGGGGGAGCGGAGAGGCAGATTTGCCTGATGAAATGCCTTACCACACCTATAACTTGTTCAACCAATCTGTTCTATAATTGAATGTTCTGCATCATAATGATAGATGGCTGCAGACTCCATTATTAATCATATAATTTTAATTTTCAACAAATTTCCAGCCCTAAAGGCCGCATTCGACGACAGGTCTCTGTTTCCAAAGTACATTCTGGACTACGAGAGTCAGATGAAAAAATATCAGAATTTTGCCACAAACACAAAGGAGAAGGACAAAGGAGAGATTTCGGTAGGTGCTTGAACCTGCTTCCAAGGGATTTTACGAGAATTATGATTTATATTTTATAGTAGGACAAAATCTTTGCTGCAACCTTCAGGCCAAAGGCAGTCAGCCCTCAGCGCCCGGAACAGCCTCGCACGGAAGATCTGATTTGCGATCAAAAAAGAAGTAAAAATTTACAAAAAAAATTCTGTGTTGCAGTGTGATATTACTAATAGTAATTCGCTGGAGATTTTTGGCGTGAAGTTGACTATTGATATTTTGTGTTTTCTTTCACCGCTTATAGCCGATGTTTTTATATTTCACTTTGAAATTAGAAACGTTTAAATCGACCAATTTAATATTTTGCTTGGGTCAATTTGGGTCAATCAGTCACTTTGGGTCAATCAGTCACTTTGGGTCAATCAGACAATTTGGCTCAATCAGTCACTTTGGGTCAATCAGTCACTTTGGGTCAACCAGACAATTTGGGTCAATCAGTCACTTTGGGTCAATCAGTCACTTTGTGTCAATCAGAAAATTTGGGTCAATCAGTCACTTTGGGTCAATCAGACAATTTGGGTCAATCAGGCACTTTGGGTCAATCAGACATTTTGGGTCAATCAGACAATTTGGGTCAATCAGACACTTTGGGTCAATCAGACAAGTTAGGTCAATCAGACAATTTGGGTCAATCAGACAAGTTGGGTCAATCAGACAATTTGGGTCAATCAGACACTTTGGGTCAATCAGACAAGTTGGGTCAATCAGACACTTTGGGTCAATCAGACAATTTGGGTCAATCAGACACTTTGGGTCAATCAGACAATTTGGGTCAATCAGACACTTTGGGTCAATCAGACAAGTTGGGTCAATCAGACACTTTGGGTCAATCAGACAAGTTGGGTCAATCAGACACTTTGGGTCAATCAGACAAGTTGGGTCAATCAGACACTTTGGGTCAATCAGACAAGTTGGGTCAATCAGACACTTTGGGTCAATCAGACAAGTTGGGTCAATCAGACAATTTGGGTCAATCAGACAAGTTGGGTCAATCAGACAATTTGGGTCAATCAGACAAGTTGGGTCAATCAGACAAGTTGGGTCAATCAGACACTTTGGGTCAATCAGACAATTTGGGTCAATCAGACACTTTGGGTCAATCAGACAAGTTGGGTCAATCAGACACTTTGGGTCAATCAGACAAGTTGGGTCAATCAGACACTTTGGGTCAATCAGACAAGTTGGGTCAATCAGACAAGTTGGGTCAATCAGTCACTTTGGGTCAACCAGACAATTTGGGTCAATCAGTCACTTTGGGTCAATCAGTCACTTTGTGTCAGTCAGTCACTTTGGGTCAATCAGAAAATTTAGGTCAATCAGAAAATTTGGGTCAATCAGTCACTTTGGGTCAATCAGACAATTTGGGTCAATCAGGCACTTTGGGTCAATCAGACATTTTGGGTCAATCAGACAATTTGGGTCAATCAGACACTTTGGGTCAATCAGACACTTTGGGTCAATCAGACAAGTTGGGTCAATCAGACACTTTGGGTCAATCAGACAAGTTGGGTCAATCAGACAATTTGGGTCAATCAGAAAATTTAGGTCAATCAGACACTTTGGGTCAATCAGACAATTTGGGTCAATCAGACAATTTGGGTCAATCAGACACTTTGGGTCAATCAGACACTTTGGGTCAATCAGACAATTTGGGTCAATCAGACAATTTGGGTCAATCAGTCAGCAAGTTTTCAGGCAGCGCGCTTAAGAGTTCACAATGAAATTTCTATTTCTTTATTCGTGTGTGTCTGCTTATTCACTTTGATATAATGAACTGAAATTCTGTGTACGTTTACAAAACAGCTTTTCATACCTAACAAAAGTTTGCACACTTTGCACGGAGTTTTGATGCGAATATGTTTTAGCCGCAGTTCGCTTATATATTCTTCTATCAGAGCTTAGCAATATATAAAATAGATTTCTGAAAAAAGGAAAAAAATTTAATGTAAATTCTGTTTTCTTTTTTTGACTTCAGAATCTGCTTCTGGAGCGATTTTATTTAGATTTTTCTTAGAAGTTTTTTTAAGAAACTTTTCTGTATCTTCCCAAGCTGCAATTTCGAATTTTTTACTTTTAATGTTTGTTTAAACTGAATCAGCTTATTTTTTTGTTTTTTTTTAAACTCAATCTAACTGGATTGGAAACTGATAGCTCCAGTGCACTGTCCTAACTGAGACACTTTTGCGCAATCATCAATGCAAAACTACTGAAATGCAAAAAGCTTATCGTAGTTAAAAATTCTGTGGATGTTCTGTAATACTTGGCCACCAAATATATATTTATTGACAGAATTAATATTCCTAATTTTTTAATAGTTAATTCTTTTCTGTAGCAGAGCGAAAACGATTGCATCTAAACATTCAACATTGTCTTTGTTGTGTTTAAATAAAGTAGATATAAAGAACAACAAACAAAAACCAATAAAATTTCATAATAAATATTGGATTGCATTGCACAACTGAATTAACCTGGATAAAATGATTCACTCGTACATGTATTTATTGTCAAGTTCAAGTGATGAAAACGATTTTTGAAAAATGAATAGTAAGCATTCTTAAGTGTATCTGTACTTTAGTTTCAGCAGTTCCATCGGAGAGTACATGCGTGCAGCTGGGCTTCTGCTAGACGGTAGTTCGGTCTCAGTGGCTATACAGGTAATTCATCAGCTAGAGCAAAAAAGGTAAGAGGTATATGGGTATGGAATACTAAGGTTAAAACAAATTCAAATGTACAAGTATTTTCCCTCTAAAGAGGGTGACGCCATTTGTCGCGCGAGGTGCTTGTGCCAAGGAAGAAAATCAGGAGCCTGACGTACATCACGGATATATACATGCATATATACATGTACATATACTGTAATAAGCAAGCTTAATTAAGAGTGTATAGCTAAATTTTTACCACTAGAGGAGAATTTTATCTGTATGCTTGTTCGTACACAATTAGTTTTGTTCTAACTATCGATAGTAATAAAGATAGAAACGTTAATAATAATGCTCGTTAAAAATGTACTTTAGTCTATGCAGTCTCAGCAACTAATCTTTGGGCTTCTGGAGATAGTTGGCCAAACTGAGCACACTTGCAATGATTTGTTTCTGGCATCGAATTTGAGTCTTGGACAGGTTTATAGCACACGGTGCACCGGTTCTGGTCGTTGCTCTGGATGGAAATCTCTGTATTGTTCGTGGCCGTGCTGTTAGCATTGGAGGATTGTCTCTTCGAGAAGCAGCATGTGGTTTTGCGTTTATAAAAGAAAACCATAGCAATAATGGCAGCAGCAAACAAAAAAGTCAGCACAACTACAGAACCAACAACGATTTTTGTTATAGTCCCAGTTTGGTCACAATGGCTTGGCCTATTAGCAGCTCGAACAGCGGGACAAGCTCGGCAACTGCCATTTGGATGGTGCAGATCTTCGCTGCAATTTCTACAGCGCATCAGCTCGCGATCTGAGCAGTTCTGAGCCAGCTGCACCTCCATTGCAGAGGTCGGCGATGGCGTGATAGAATCGGGGCAGAATTTGTTCTGTGTGAGGCATGTCAATAATCGTTTGTTCTTGGATTCTGGGCCGGGACAGCTGACGCAGACGCAAGCGGAATCCGGGTAATGCGCTGCTGCCGACCTGCAGGTTATTCCAGGGTCGCTGCACAGCAAATCATCGCATTGTACGGGTGGATCGTCTGCGTTGGGGCAAACATTCAGCTCCCTAGTTAAACAGCTCAATTTCCACTTCTCGTACGCGGAAGTAGCCGGAACTACAGGACACATCGAGCAGGCGCAATCGGAACTCAGGTATTGCCCAGGTGGACAGCGAGTTTTGATAGTGTCGGAGCACAGTAAACTGTTGCACGATCGGGCCGTTGCTTAAATTTAGAAAAAGTTTCACCGATGTGAAATACTGAGAGAGGCAATGCATCTCAGCAGCTCCCCTTTAGACTATAGCGCCTATTCCTAACCCTAATTCTTTCATTTGATTGCTTTTTCTTTACTTAATTTTCATTACTAACTTCAAGCTGAAATTTACAACTTCATCTAAAGCATTTCGTTAACCTTCGGTCAGAGAATAACCTGTACTTTGGCTACTCGGTACTCAGGTAAAAAAATGGAGAGCTTCTATGTGAATTAGTACACGTCGGCAAGAGAGTGAAGCGAAGAAAGCGTTTCTCAGCGTACGCAACTTCTACAGAAATAGAATGGGGGACAAAAGAGACTGTGCAAAAGTGTTACAAGCAGTTTAGTTCCATGTTCTGTGTTGCTTAGGCTAGCCAAAGTTTATTGAATGACAAAGGAGCCCGCAGCTATTTAGTCAGTGTGTGACATCGCATGAATGAATGTATTAATGAGCTGTGACTATAGACAGCTGGGAAATTTTCTCATCCAACTGTAGGCCTACTGTAAACGCTGTAAGTACTTTGAATAGGCCTTTGACAAAAAGCGTAGTTGTCTGGGTACCTCTCATTTCGCCGATTCTCGTTTCGCCGATTCTCGTTTCGCCGAATCTCATTTCGCCGATTCTCGGTTCGCCGACATTCTCATTTCGCCGATTCTCGGTTCGCCGAAATTAGTTTCATAACCATCTGGACATTAGACCATAGACAACTACACTAATGCAAGTGTGATTTAGATGTCTATGGCTTGAAAAATAAAGTATTGTATTGGTAATATAGCTATACAGAAGGAAGAATTCCTAATTTTAACTTTATTTTTCAAGCCATAGACATCTAAATCACACTTGCATTAGTGTAGTTGTCTATATGGTCTAATGTCCAGATAGTTATGAAACTAATTTCGGCGAACCGAGAATCGGCGAAATGAGAATGTCGGCGAACCGAGAATCGGCGAAATGAGATTCGGCGAAACGAGAATCGGCGAAACGAGAATCGGCGAAATGAGAGGTACCCTAGTTGTCTATGGCCAAGGTAGAGATTCTTAAACACATATGGTTGACATACTTAAGGAGAAACGTTTTCAAGGGAAGTAGCAAAGAAGAATGACTACTGTATCATGGTAGGTAAAAAAAGACAAAAAAAACAAAACTTACCACTTGAAGTTGATAGAAAAATAAAGACTGCTACTAATTTGAACATAGTAAGCATAATCGTAGTGTGCGAAATCGTTTAGCTTGGCAATTTGATTTAGCTGTAGCTGAGTAGTCGATTGCACAAGCGTTTAATTTTGCAATAAAAAGTAGGCTCAAAATAAATTTGGATGTCTTTCATAGCGATAAAGCGATACCATTGCGAGCTGCGCGAGAGAGAAAGAGAAAGAGAGAGAGAAGAGAAGAGAAAGACGCGAGTGCACGGACGCCCACGCACACGCATCATTGGCCTATTACATTTTAATATAGGCCTCAGCCAGGTACTCTCGGCCTGTACAAGATATGAGCAATAGAAAGCAATAAATGGAGTGAGAGAGAAACAAAAAATAAGCCAAGCCAATAAGAGAAAATCGCCAGTTGAGATTGTGCATTTACATTAACTTAGCTTGGACCAAACTGAAAGCATTGAGCATTGAACGCATGCATTAGTGGCGATACACATTATGAAGGGAGAGATCTATGACGAATGTTGCAATCAAGCACTGGCACTGTGGACCGCAAGACACAGCGTACACACAAACACGCCTCAATAAAACAAAACTCATACGCCTAAAAATAACCTAATTTACGAGCTACAAGTAAAACAAACACAAAAATTTAAATAACATTAACGGACTGCAATAGCTATTCTGATTTGCTAGTAAATTATAAAAATTATAACAAAAATGGAAATAACGTTAATAATCCAATAAAAAAATTCGACACTGTCACATAACGAAACTCGTTTTTAGTTTGTCGAAAATTTGCAAAAGAATTAAAATTTGTTCGTTTACTCTTAAAGCCGACCAAATGTTTATTGTTTATTGTTAACTAACATATTCTTAGTTCAAGTAAGATGTATGTCATGCCGACAGAGGTGGGTAGCAAAACTAAAGCAGTGCGTGAGTAAGGGGGTTGAATGGATTTTTTTTTTAGAGGCAGGGGGGTTGTGTGCACCCTGGCGCAATTTAAGCGTCATTGGCACACAACCGGCGAGAGGCATTACTGCCCATTCCGCCGACTCCCCTGAGCAGGCATACAAGCGCGCGGATACGTTACGCAGGCACACACTCACACAGGAGTGTACAGCGGCCCTAACTTTATCAATTGATAGGCATGTACACTTCACTGCGCCTTGGGGGGTTGGCTCTCAAGGCCGTTAATTGCACAAGCGAGCCAAGCCAAGATTCCAATCCAGCCCCAAATTAATGTGGCTGCACTTGGAATCGAGCCTGGGTCGCGGCACACCAGAGCAGCTGCGCTACCGCTGGGCTACGGAACCCCTTGGGTTGAATGGATATTAGAAATGGCGGTTTGTCGTAGCTGGGAATCAAGCCAACACAACTACATGTCTGTCAACAGGAAGCCAAAACTACGTACACCCTGTGTGTGTGCACGCCTCCGTACGTAGAGCATGTATTCATGTATACTGAACAACATTAAAAAGTCGTCACCTTTGAGAGAGCGCAGTAAATTCCAGCTCAGTATTGACTTTTGAGTAACGCAACTTGCGCCACGCGACGCAGTGTTGGGCTGGGTGAGGAGGAATTGGGAAGGCGGAGGGCGAAGATTGGATGGATTGAAGCTTCCGCCCGGTTGTCATTGTTTTTTTTCAAGCATTTTTTAATATCAAAATGGTTGGCCAGGTGATAGACGTTGGTCTAAAGACACTGCTCACTGGGGCAAAGGGTGGCGACTTTTCAATGTTGCTGAGCATATCTACGGGGCAAAACCAAATTTGTAATCAGCCTGTACGAGAGCTACTCCTTATGTAGGCATCAAAGCAGTGGCTATCACCTTACTTTCTGTACAAGAGCTTTAAGTACAAATTGACATGAAATTTCCATTTAGAAATTGTTTCAATCAATGAAGAATATGCAAATCGGTCCATCATCATCGATGATAAAATATCATGTAATATAATTGATGAGTTTCGGCCTTTTCGGCCCCTTTCGGGAAGCCTTCGGGCCTCAGGTCTCAGAAATAAATCAATATTAGAGTCCTGGCCCCCCACTCCTGTCAGATGGTCAGCCCCATGGTAGCTTGATCTTGTGGTGAGCAGTCTAGGTCCTATAGCTAAGAGAGGGACAGCAAGAGACAAGCAGGGAGAATTTTGAAGGTAGAGATAAGCTAATCCGCAGATTAACTTACCCCCTGCCACCAGCCCGTGCGTCCTGGCTCACCAAACCGGAACTTTCGAAATCGGGCTTCTGACTAGAGGGGGCTTAGCACTTACCTGCCAACTAGTGTCTTTTTGCTGTCAATCTCGAAGTCATAGCCGATGTTAAGGGACACTGCTGGGACTCGATCGCATTGGCCATGCAGGTACAGAGGGGACTTGTGCAGGGGATTCTTGCAGTGGCGAGTCTATGGGGTACTACATGTACTATTACATTGATAAATACGAGGAGTTGTACTTTTGGCCTTCAACGCGCCAACTAGCCTCTCGTAGCGCTGATGATAGGCTAACTCGAACTTCGGAGACCGCATGATTCATTACCAGAGCCGCTTTGCAAACCTAGAGTGCACAGAGTACATCTCTAGCGCCGATTTTGCACTATTGGCAATTTTGCTCACTGATTTGATAGATTGATCGACTGAGAACCGCTTTGCCATTGGTCCACTGTAACCGGCGCCTACTAGCTTAGCTACTCATCTGAGCCATCGGTGAACAAAGAAATAAAACCGTTAAAAATAACTGTCAGATTTAACCTTCTCCTTAAATCACTTCACACTTCAGATTGAATTGGAGCTTCGGACTACTAGCAGTATTATTGAATGATTTCTGCCTCAATAACAGCACTACTGAACAAAATGAGCAAAAGTGTGCGCCTAATCCAGCTACTGAAATAGGGGACAGGTAAGGAATCACCCAATCAAGCAAGTCTAGGTAGCCTCTCACCCAACCAATCAGAAACTCAACAGCCGGAGACCAGGTAATCCACAGTGATCGAATCGGCTTAGTGCTTCGCAGCTGTAGGCCCAGGATGATGCCGATGTCACAATCTTCGCAGATAGCTAGTAGGTGATGATCTTAACCTTGATGTTCGCTGCTGACGACCGGGGGGACTCGTCCTTGATGATGATGGGGGGAGTCGCGATCCGGGGATCAAGAGACGACGGTCGAGCTCCGGGAGGTCTAAGTTAGGCCAAAGTCCCAGGAGGCGGAGCAAGAGGTTGAGTCCGAGCGGGCCAAAAACACCGGTTTAAATAGCCGCCAACTGGACCGCAATTTGTTATAATGGAACACCTCGACGCTGATTGGCTGAGCCGATTTGTTATAACGCACGTCAAATTTTCTGATTGGCTGAGCTTGTTGCCACCCAAACTCACGTGACCAGAAGATCCGATCAGTTCCCTCGGGGCCATAAAAATACAACAGGTGCGGTCATACATCACTCAAAATCGCTACATAATGATTTATGACCTTTCGCGTAGGAATGACAAAAATTAATGAAAAAATATACATTAGAAAGCTCTTATTAAGTAGAAAGTGAAGATAATGAAGAGAAATCGCTAATCGCTAATCCCAACGTACTTTTAGGGGTAAAACGCATAGCTGTCAAAGCTGTCACACGCTTGAGTGAACACGAACAATAGGCCCTGACCTCATAAATCTTGATGGCCTGTCAAAATGAGAAAAAAGCTACCGCCCGCATCCTCTCAGACCATCTGGCGCCAGTCTCAGCATTGAGTGAGGCGCAGGTGGCTGTCAGGCAATCAGCAATGATTTATGACCCAAAAGCCGCACCTATGTTATTATAACTTGTTAGTAGGCTAGTAAGTTTGGAGCCCATGTGCGAGCGTGAAGTTTGGAAAAAAGTGCTTCCTCATCATAATAAAATACACAGCTGCATCAGGGTCTTTGTTGTGACCGTAGGATGCACTGGTTGTGCAGGAAACTCAATTCGAAAATCAAAGAGATGGCTAATCATCGCAGCCAGCAAAGGCTTTCTATTTGAAACCGAGGGGAGGCTGGTGCTACTACAGAATTCTGTGGGTACTACAGCAAGTGGACTTTGACAACGCGGGACTTGGAACATAGAATACAAATAGAATGCATAGAACACTTGGGCTTGAACACACACTAACAGTCTACTCACGAATTATTTCCTAGTAGTAGTGCTTGATCTAGATTCTACGAAACGTTCTTCTAAATATGCCATTGTGATATTTAATGGAGGCGTTTTATAAGCTTGAAATGTCGCATTGTCGAAGTCTTTCTAGTCACTTCCGCTGGCGCACAGCTTAAAGAATTCAACGATTTCAATGACCTTTTTATTTACAACAAAATCCTAAGGTGATTTTATAATTAGAGAATTTTCGTTTAGGGCTTTCAAGCAGTTTGTACGAAAGCTAATGAGTGTACATGTAGATTGAAGTTAGTTCCCTTTCTCAGCCCCGTGAACCAAGACTTTGTTTATCCCACACTTACCTGTGGAAAAATGCTGCACTAGTATAAACCAGATCTTAGTACTGGACAAGTGTTTGGTATATGCTAATAGATCTCCTGATTATTATGACTCCTGTGAGCCAACTATCATAGCAGTAGCTTTAGTATTTCATTCATGTCTAAGAGTCTAATTGGCTGGACGCCGAGCGCATGCTAAGTAGCGTGCTTGCGTTTTTCTGGGACTTTGGAAATAAATAAAACAGGATTCCTTTCCTAAGCCACACTGGAGCCGAGGACCGTACCATATTGTTTGACTTTTCCCGGGTTTCTCCATATCTGAACTGGCACTTGAACATGGCTTTGACCCTTAAAACTCTGCTGATTGTGTTGTGCACCTCAAGCGGCACCTTGTTGGCGTCAGCAATGGCACCAGTGTCAGCCAGCTACTCCAGCGCAACCATCGACTGCAACTCAGCTCGTCAACGATTCCGATCAGCCTCGCTAGATCACATTCTGAAGAGTCTGTTCAATGCGGACATTGCCATGGAGTCGGGAGATATGCCAAAGGCCAACGAACTGTTGCACAGCGCTAAAAAACTATTCGCGCCAGTAAACTGCTTTTACAAAGGCTACCTAGCGGCTGATCAGGTCGTAGCATCACTACACAGCAACTTCACCCGCTGCATCGATGAGCAGACTATTGACGCCGAGCTTGCTAACGATCGAAAATTTGTGCTTTTCTTGCGTTTGCTGCCGGACGCTAGCCTGCTGCTCCTAGAAGGAGGCGTAGTCAGAGCCGGGGAGTTCTACAACAAGACCAGACTGGTCTGCGACCTGCACAGTCAGACTAGACAGAAGGCTTGCAGGCACAATGTCCGCACGTCTTCAAACGATTGTCAACCGTTGCAGGTTTTTCTATCAGCCAGTACCGCGGGCAACTACGTGTACAGGAAGCCGTACTTTCAGTCATCAGCGTCTGTAAGAGAAAGCAGCAGCAGTCAGACTGCCCCGGGAACGACCTACAGGGCTGCTGGAAGAAGCGCCGCGCCTCTCGGCCTGCCGCGACCGACACTGTGGCTGCAAGCCGCCCTGGTTGCCGTTGTTGGCGCGATGTACGGCCTGAAGTCATACTGAGTGGTAAAAACTTTGTTCCTTTTAAATTTTATAGGCTTTTAAAACAACGTTTTACTGCGGATCGTATTGAAGCTTATAGAACTCATTGATCTTTGTAAAAATCTATCAAAACTTTTAAATTATTATTTGTAGCCCTAAATAGCTAGTTTTGTCGATTCCGATGCTAGAAAATAGCTGAAGTGACTTTTTGCTCATTAATTCAATAATTTATTCTTAATTCGATTGATTAGTCTCTTGAACCATCTTTGACTCTACCTTATATAAATTGTCACTTAATTATCAAAAGGACAACTGGTAGTTAAATAAGCCTCGATATTGCAGCTTTTCCTCTGTAAATCAACATAAAATGCCCAGTACAGACACTCCATGGGCTAATTTAAAAAAAAACGATAAACCAACTTTAGTTAAAGAAAACAAAAAGTCTATGGTAGCAGGTAGGGCTTCACCCTCGCACACCGTCCCTCAGTCTCAAGTGTAACTTAGTCAAGAATGTCTATGGTACAATATCATTAACGCCTAATGCCCATGCTTAAAGGCCGGATCGATGGAAAATCAGTACGCGTCGTGATATAAAACTTGACATAACAGTCAAGGCATAACAAGGCATTATTATTCTTATAATAATTGTTATGCGAGGGTTTACTCCTGATTCGCCATACTTCTGTGTATGAATAAACAACTATAGACTAGCCCTTGATACGTCGTACATAGCTAGTTCATAAGCAAGTCTTCTGCTGTAAAATATCCACATTAAAGTTTCCTAATTAAGCAATAATTACATTTTTACTTATATTGCTTTAATGCTTAGGCTGTGGCGGCTTGCTTTTGAAATGCGATTCCTGCCCTTGGCTTCCATGTAATAAGCACCAATTTCTCAGTAATTATATTCGGCTATAGTTTCTAATCGAGAATGCTGATTATTAATATTAAAAAATATAAATGCTAGAAAATGCAAAAAAAATTACTGCATCACGAAAATATCGCAGCGCTGGATTTACTTATACAACAATTACATATTTATGGCTTGTATTTTATGACTACTTTGTTTAACTGAAGTTCCGTCTCGGCACACTGCTGGATGCTAGCGCCGTCTCTGACCAGCAGATATTTGCACTTGGCAGCCACTGAAGGCGAATATGATCGAAATCTTATCAAGCGTAGAGCTAACTTATAATTGTCATGCGTAGCATTGTAGCAGAGGCTCGATTTGTCTTTGTGAGCACCACCCACTGCCGCTCCCCTGGAGGCAAAGCAGGAGCAGGTGCAGCATGGCTTCTACTGAGCCGACAGCCGAACAGTGAAGAGGGCGACTATTTTTAAAATTCTATTGAATGCCCAGCCGAGAGAAGCTCTCGCTGTGAAGCCAGACTAATTTTGAGCATATCTAGCTCGTACTTGAGCACATATTCTGTACTTACTACGCCCAGTCTAAGTCAAGTACTCAGGCACTGTAGCAACAAGTCAGATAGGGGGATCGATCCCATCTCAGTAGCATTGACCAGTGAGCAAAGTTTTGAATATGGTGATATAAGAATGGACTAATAGCCATAGCCATATCGTAGCTGTACTCGTATTCTAGAAAGAGAGATTTTCAACTGTCAATCAAAATCTTCGTTGCCTGCTTTTTATTAGCCCGTTGAAGCATTTCATTAAACAATCAAATTAACTCGTATTTGTCGAGCAACGTTTACTGACGAGCGTACCCGGACAGCAATCCGACGGATAACGACGTGACGTCGGTTGAACGTATGCGCAATTTAAAAGTACATATTTGGCATAGACGTCAATAGTGTAATTTATTTGATTCCGTTTCTATTAGTTCCTCCTGGATAAGCTAATACACTAGCTGAGTTAGCGGGCAAAGTCGAATCTGCTTTTGAAAGTAATATTGTGCGCATTGATTGGCTGCTCATTGTCATACAGCGCTGGAGCCTGAAGGAGCATCCCTGCTGAGCCTGAAAAGGTGTAATATTTAGTTAGTTTTTTTCTAGTGGAGCCACAAAATGCTAAAAAAGCTGTGAAAGACAAATAAAATGAGTTTGTTCGACTGCTCACTTACCAAGGACAAAAACAATAGAAAATATTGTGAAAAACAGACGATCCAAGACACTTGTTACAAATTTCCAGTCGTCAATGACCTAAAAAGTCATTAGTTGAAAAATAAATTTATCAGATTTAAGTTTCAAACGTCTTTTGACCGACACAAGCGGCTTTATAACAGCTTAAACAACTCATTGTAAAGTTACGGGTGTGTAACGTAAACTGTAGAGTATGTCGTATCAAAGTCAATTAAACAGTCGTCGATCGTTCTACTAAACGCTTAACTTGCTACTAATAACATTAGGCTATTTAGTTTTTATAAGTCGTATAAACAGTCATGTCACGGTATTAAAGCTGGAAGGCCCTCTCAAAATATTGAATACCTCCCTAGCGCCTCTATGTCGGAAGTGATTCTGTGGGTCGCTTTTTTATCAGGAAAACATCATCATTGGGTTAATTGCTCCAGGATTCGAGGTCATACCTCTTTGTCAGCCATATCGTCTCGCATGTGCTTGGCGATATACTGCGCCCCGGCAACGGCGTCTTTGATAGCCCGCCTCACTGTCGGATGGCTTGCCGAATCGACATTCGTCCCGGCGTGGTGCATCGAAGCCGACCCGGCAGTAGCAGCGAACTCTGGTCGGAGCTTCCAGCAGGACTCGCCAGCCGGATGATCGTCTTGGCTGTAACCGTCGGCTAAATCAGCGCCGCTGGCATTCTCAGCGCGCAGCAGCGAGTCCAAGTCCTTCGTCATTCGACGTCTCAAGAAAGCTTCACGATCGGCAGATGCGTCGTCGGCTCTGCTGATGCCGGCAAGGCCGAATCGACGATGCTGCAGCGGCGAATGCTGATTGGGGGCCGCGGCGGCGGCGGCTGCTGCTGATGATGATGGACGAAGAAGTCGCCAGCTGGCGGAGTCGCTGTTGTCACCGCTGTCTCCAAAGACGGCGTTTAAGGGGACGGATGTCACTGCGGCGGCTGATGCAGCAGACTTTGGAGATGATTTTTTGTCATTTTCGTCATCTGACTTCTGAAATAATCATGCAGTATGTGATTAGAGTTGCCTTTTACACGTAAACACTGCCGGTTCAGTCAGTGCACTTTGTAAGGCGGGGGGCTGGGGAAACAGAGAGAAATGCCTCAGCTTCTAAGTTTGACTCTAGGCCCAACTAAGCATTTAAAGCCATAAAGCTGGCTTCTTCCACTGCAACGGATGGGCACCCCGAAACATAATTACTAAAACCTGGCTGTCGCCGCCTTTGGTGCTAAAGCCACTTGGTGCTAAAGCCACTTGGTGCTAAAGCCACTTGGTGCTAAAGCCACTTGGTGCTAAAGCCACTTGGTGCTAAAGCTACTTGGTGCTAAAGCCACTTGGTGCTAAAGCCTCCTCGATGGCGTCTCTTACGACGGTGCCCCAAGATGGCGCCCCTCGCTGTCGCCCCGCACTGGTAAACTTCAAGGATGCCTCCTCACTAAAAAATCCTGGCTTCGCCGCTGTCTACTGAACTTGCCCTTTGTCACCTCAACCACCGTGTCCATCCAAAGCGATATTTTACTCACAATTCCATCAAATCGAGTCGTATTTGGCCGATTAATGAGCAAGATTTTAGGCAGCAAAGTAAGAAATATCCACTTCGTCATTGGCGACATTCGATGCGTGGCGGGAGTTCGTTCGTTAAAGTTCATCTCAATAACGGTGATAACGATTGAGAGCATGACAAGTACGAGAGTGAACAGCAGGTACTTGCCAATCAGCGGTACAACTAGCGATGTAGGCGGGATGGATTCTGCCAGCACTAAAAAGAAGAAGGTCACGGCAATGAGGATGGAGATGCTGAGCGTGTTTTTCTCTCCACTATCGCCTGGCAGGTAGAATACAAACAGAGACAAGAAGCTGATTGCCACGCAGGGAAATATAAGATTAATCAAGTAGAACATGGTCTTTCGGCGTATGACAATGGTGAAGGTGATGTCTGGGTAGGGCTCAGGGCAGCAGGGATAGGTCTTCAGGTTGCGCTCGGCTGGAACATGTAGCAAATCCCATTCTGTGGAGTCGATTAGTCCGTCGATGTTGATGCCGTACTCAACCACGGGTGACGAATCGTTGGTCTGCGACACGTGTCGAAGGTCAACCTGAATTGAAGGAAGAGGACTAAAGTACATTTAAGCAAAGTACATTTCCAGTCCAAATGTACTGTGGAAAAAGTACATTTGAGATACTGAAAGAATTAAAAGAATATTGCATTGGTATTGCCGTTTAGTTTGCTTTGAAGACTCTAAAGACTACAGAAGCCTAGTAGGGGTTGCAGTCTAGTGGTTAGAGCGTCCAACTCACGACTGAAAGGTTGGGGGTTCGATTCTCGACCCACTCGAAATAATTTGCGTCCTTGAGCAAGACACTTAACTCTGCATTGCTTCAGTTCACCCAGCTGTAAAATGGGTGCCAGCATTAGCTGGGATAATTGAGGGTGTGTGAAAAGCTTTATTCTGTATCTCTAATAAAGTCTCCAAAACTAAGTCAACTCACCTGAAGTCCATCGTAGGTCCAGCTTCCGAACTTCATCGCGCAGCGCTGCTTGTCAAATGGAAAAAACTCCACGTCAATTTGACAGGAGGATTTGAATATTGCCGGCGGTTCCCACACAACTATGCCACTGCTGTACAGCAGAGCCTTTGTTCCTTTGTTCACTTCGTAGTTGCCATCGGCACTGAAGGGTAATTTGATAGGGTGTGGTAGTTGGATTAAAAATGAAGTCCCCGTGCGTATCAAAGTTAAAGTACTCAGTTAAAATGGTATATTTTACAGTAAGCAAGCGTCAGAGCTATTGATTAAGCAGCATAGCTTATGGATCTTATACCAAGCTATATCGGTTAAACATTAAAAGTCTAATTTGACCTTTCTGGATAAATTGTCTTAGACGATATGTAGCGTTAAACGGTTTGTAAAGGGAAATTTTTGCGCAACACATATTTTGGAAGGTTAGACTCTGTGTAGTTTACAACCAACTCAAACCGAACGCTAAGTTTTGTTAAAATCTGTCGCGCACTTATTAAACAGGACTACGTCAGGCTGCCAAATATCTGATGGCGGAATTCTAAACTGCGTTATCTGGCCGTAGTCTTTCGGGTTCCAGCGCAGTCTTGGCTCGTTCCAGATCTGAAAAGGATGTCGCGTTTCGGAGTAATATGCGATTCTTTTCCATGCCTTCATCGAGTTGAACTCGTTTGACTTCTCAAGCATCGGGATGACTAACGATATCTTCGATTAGTGAACTGTGAGTTGCATTGTACAGCATTTTCTACATAAACTATAATCAAATTTTGACGCAAGTTGACCAAGTTTTTAGTAAACAGTTATCCAAAAAATATATACTTTTGCGTTGAATTTTGCTTAAATCATGGTTTTAGAAAGCTTTGACAATACAAATCCTACCTTTTGAACCCAGACGTTAGTAGTCATAATTTGATTTTTTTCGTCCTGAAATGCATGAAAGGAAAAACGGGGTGCACAAAACTTAATAAAAAGATTTGAGTTCTAACGTGGAGTTGAGGCGGCTTTAGTCAGGATTTTAAAGTTACGTATTGAGGGAAAATATCATGCCATTAGCACCAAGGGCGCCAGCACCAGGGGCGCCAGAACCAGGGGCGCCAGCACCAAGGGCGCCAGCACCAGGGGCGCCAAAGCTACTACAAAGGGTGCCAAATACTTTTATAACAAAGTGAGGGTCGTAGCCCTTCTTGTTCTCCCTGGCTACGCCCCTTCGCACTTCAACTATGACTCACAATGTCAATTAGCTGGCCCAGTTTCAAGCTTAAGTACACTGTCAGCGTATCCGAATGGTTGTTTACTGGCCTGATTAAACCATTGTAGTCGCGTTTCACAAGCACGTCTTCGTAGAGGCGTTTAGCATCGGGATTGGCGCTGATGGAACCTGCAAAATGTTTTTTCCTAAACAAGCTAAAAACATGAGCAATTCTTTCGGTCTCACTTGGCATAATGTATCCGATTCAGCTTTTTTGCACAAAGTGCATTCGTTGAATAATAAAATACCTTTTATCAACATTTAGAACAATACTTCAGATAAACACTGTCTTTGTTTTAAGCTTGGAGACGTTAATATGATCATTTTATTTCACTTCTGTGTTGTATTGCTCTTTATTGAGCACATAAATTCGTTTATCAGTGAGTTCATGAGTGAGTTCATGAGTGAGTTCATGAGTGAGTTCATGAGTGAGTTCATGGGTGAGTTCATGAGTGAGTTCATGAGTGAGTTCATGAGTGAGTTCATGAGTGAGTTCATGAGTGAGTTCATGAGTGAGTTCATGAGTGAGTTCATGAGTGAGTTCATGAGTGAGTTCATGAGTGAGTTCATGAGTGAGTTCATAAGTGAGTTCATGGTGAGTTCATGAGTGAGTTCATGAGTGAGTTCATGAGTGAGTTCATGGTGAGTTCATGAGTGAGTTCATGAGTGAGTTCATGAGTGAGTTCATGAGTGAGTTCATGAGTGAGTTCATGAGTGAGTTCATGAGTGAGTTCATGAGTGAGTTCATGAGTGAGTTCATGAGTGAGTTCATGAGTGAGTTCATGGGTGAGTTCATGAGTGAGTTCATGAGTGAGTTCATGAGTGAGTTCATGAGTGAGTTCATGAGTAAGTTCATGAGTGAATTCATGTGTGAGTTTATGAGTGAGTTCATGAGTGAGTTCATGAGTGATCGTTCATGAGTGAGTTCATGAGTGAGTTCATGAGTGAGTTCATGAGTGAGTTTATGAGTGAGTTCATGAGTGAGTTCATGAGTGAGTTCATGAGTGAGTTCATGAGTGAGTAAATAAGTGAGTGAGTTCATGAGTGAGTGAGTGAGTGAGTGAGTGAGTGAGTGAGTGAGTGAGTGAGTGAGTGAGTTCATGAGTGAGTTCATGAGTGAGTTCATGAGTGAGTTCATGAGTGAGTTCATGAGTGAGTGAATGAGTGAGTGAGTTCATGAGTGAGTGAGTGAGTGAGTGAGTGAGTGAGTGAGTGAGTGAGTTCATGAGTGAGTTCATGAGTGAGTTTATGAGTGAGTTCATGAGTGAGTTCATGAGTGAGTTCATGAGTGAGTTCATGAGTGAGTAAATAAGTGAGTGAGTTCATGAGTGAGTGAGTGAGTGAGTGAGTGAGTGAGTGAGTGAGTGAGTGAGTGAGTTCATGAGTGAGTTCATGAGTGAGTTCATGAGTGAGTTCATGAGTGAGTTCATGAGTGAGTGAATGAGTGAGTGAGTTCATGAGTGAGTGAGTGAGTGAGTGAGTGAGTGAGTGAGTGAGTGAGTGAGTTCATGAATGAGTTTATGAGTGATTTCATGCGTGAGTTCATGAGTGAGTTCATAAGTGAGTTCATGAGTGAGTTCATGCGTGAGTTAATGAGTGAGTTCAAGAGCGAATTAATGAGTGAGTTCATGAGTGAGTTCATGAGAAAGTTCACTTTAAAACAAAAACAAATTTGAGTCAATGGCTGAAATTTTGAATTGATATACCGGTAGTTTACTCAATAATAACTATTTAAAAAACTCATATTAACATCTTGAACAGCCGGAAGTATGTGCGCAATTTTCAAATAGGCATTGGTTGACTCACCGAGTAACAGAGAGATAATTATGAGGCACCAATGACAGTGGCGCATTTTATTAATCAGATTGGTATGGCTAGTTCTAACTGAGTTCTATCGCTAAATCTTATCTCTGAACGAAATCTTTGAATAGCAGGTTTGACAGCTCAGTTGAAGCAGAAAACTCTCTCTTCTGTAGTTGTATAAAACATGCCACGAGACAGGTTGGTCTGCCGCAGATGCTTGCTCTTCGCGCACCTGTCTGCCCCCTGGCAACTACTCTTTCTATCCACGGTTTTTCTAAGAACGGGCATGTGTGTACAAATTGCGTATTAGAGGGCTTTGTACATTAGACACGAAGCTCTACGTAGTTGTATGTAAAGCGTTCGAAGTATTTTCGTGCGCAGAGAATGCCGATATGTCTCTCTGCGCGTCTCTTCTCTCGCGTACGATTAAGACCCTCCTCACAAGCATTTGTTTGCACTGCACAAACCAATGAGAATAAAAGTAAACTGGCGTCAGTTCTATCTTAGCTACTTGCCATAGTCCACTCTGGCAACTTTCAGGCCAGAAAGAGACTCAACTTGCTTCTGAAGTGAAGAAGAGGACAGAAGCCATTTGTTCGGTAGGTTACTTCTACTAGGACTAAATTTATCCTAAACAGGCAATGGAAATCTTGAGCAGCTACTCAGCCTCTACCATCAAGCTGGGTCTGGCGGCCGCGGGTACGGCAGCCGTTGTCGTCTTCGCTCTGCGTCGAATTGCCAAGCGCAAAGGCTCCGGCCTTCGAGTGGCCAACTATGAGAAGAACATGGTGTACTTGTTCAACTTTCCCAGCTGTCGAACTATCGTCAGCATTTCGCCGTTCGGACTGAAGCTGGAAACCTGGCTTCGAATGCACCAGATTCGGTACACAGCAATCCGGAAGACTTACGTCTGGAGCCGCAAAGGCCAGATTCCTTTTGTTGAGCTCAACGGACAGGAGTACAATGCGTCTAATCTCATCATTGCCGAGCTGCAAAAGTACTTTGGAGTTGATGACGGACTGTCTGAGCAGGAGCAGGGCTTAGCCAGAGGTCTGGAGATGATGCTTGAAAACCAGACAGTATTTAGCTATTTCTATTACCGCTATGTTGAAGCGGCTCGCGAGTTTGTACAGACCTGGGAGTTCTCCGGATTTCTGCTGCGCTGGGTGCTGTACCGATTCTTCCCTCCAGGATTCCGCCACCGGCTCAAGCACCACGGCATCGGGCGCAACACGGTGCCGGAGATCTACTCCATGGGTTTCGAGGACATCCGCGCTCTGTCCCGCGTGCTTGGCAGCAAGAAGTTCCTGTTCGGCGAGCGGATGACTGCGGCAGATTGCTACGCTTTCGGTCATCTGGCTCAAATCCTCTACGTCCCGGTGGACTATCCGCACAAGCAGTTCATGCGAGAGCAGACGCCGAACCTGTGCGAATACGTAACCAGAATCAAGGAAACGCTCTGGCCAGACTGGGATCAACTGTGCATGGATAATCTGCTCGGTTCTAATAATTGAATAAGTTCGGAATATGAATTCAGATGATGGTTAGTACATACTTTCGCTATGGGCTGACAGATTTAAAAGACTCGACACTTCATCGACTGTCACTTTAATCTTTGCGATCTTCTTTTAGAGTTTAGAGTGCGATCTTTCTTTTATTTTCAGATTCAGCACTTCCAGTTGTTATCAGTGCTAGTCTCCTATTGAACTCGAACTTTCTTTAGCACCAATAGTATTATCTCTTGATTTAGCAAAGGCATGCTGTATGCATGTTGTTAAAGTTTATCTTTATTATTAAATAAACTTTTATTAAACGAGATATTGCTTGATTCTTCTTGAAACTATAAAACCATCGCCAAAATACTACTCTGAGTAGCAAATAGGGCATTCATCTAGCTGTCTACAATAAATATCAATTATTAAACTAAAAGCAATCCGTATTTTTCGTGCTACCATTATCGGCGATTTTACAACTACTTCTAGGCTTCTAAAGTACACACCTTATTTTGAGTGGATCCATTTTCATGGCGTTTGTAATGCTCAGCGTTTAAGTTTAGATGCAATCCACATGGTAACTCTAGCAATAAGCATAACAATAAAAGGTTTGCAGCAAGCAAATTATAGAGCTATTGGTGCTATAGTAGCTACATAGGCCTAGGCTAGATATTTTATATAGATCGAACTTTCCAATACGAATCAATCATTTGCGTTCCACCATCTTCTCTGGATATATTCACTGATATGTGGGCTGGTACAGGTGCTCCAAACCGCTGAGAGCCTTTGCGCACAGCTCATCAAATCGCTTGCTGCTCTCGGCGTCAAACCAGTTGCGCCAGTCGCCCACCTCGCCCTTCCGATAGAAACCGGTGGTAGCGCTGGAGTTGAAGAACTCGCTAAGGTCAGTGCCTCGATCCTGGCGCATCCGTTCAAATGTCACCTGCTTGCAGATGTCGGCCAGCAGCTGGTCGGAAATGGCGGCAGCGTTGGCCTCCGGGCTGTCCAGCAAAAAGTCGGCGATTCGTCGTATCTGGCCGGCCGGATCGGCCTTGAGCTTCTCGAACTCCACCAGCAGGATGTTGGAATGGCAGCCGCTGTTTATGGCTGCAAGAAATTCCCTGGTGTGTTCGAACCACGAGCCTCCATCGACTAATCCCTGGATAAATGTAATTGGCGAATTCGAAAATCTTTAGATCTGGATGCGGCTGTTAGAGCAAAACAGAGGTCGGTAGGAATACCTTTTCGTATAGACCCAGAAAGCCTTTGAAGCTGCCCTTGTACTCGTAGTCGTCGATGGAGATATAGTGATGATACAGGGACACGGCGGCATCCTTGGGATTTCGTACCGCAAACAGGGCCTTGTTGGTTGCCAGCAGCTTCTCGGGCAGTATCGAGTAGCGCAGATGACAATTGAGCACTCGGGGTGAGGCGAACTTTTCAAAGCAGTGAAAGTCCTGCGCCTCGAGCATGGCATCCTCCTTGAGCGCAGGTCGCTGCTTAGCCTGTTTGGTGAGCACAAAGTGGCAGATATCATTGAGCCAGTGGGTCCCGCACTTTAGATGAGCATAAATGAAAACATCATCCTGTCTTGGCTGAAACGCCTCGCAAAGCCTATCGAGATTTTCCTCCGCGCCGGGGAAGTCAGACACAAAGTAGCCTCGCCAGAGTCTGTTCTTCACGCTGGCTCCTTCGCCATCTTTGTTATAGACGACTCCTCTAGCTGGTTGTCCGCTGGAGTTCAGAACCGGTTCCATGTTGACCCGCTATTGATCAAATTCAAGTAGAAGCGTAAGACTTTTCACTTGGAGTTGAAGCCGCAGGATTCGGGGCAGGACGCTGAAAGCTTTGCTCTTTTATGAATCAGTCAGATTGTTCTGACGCTTATCGCTTATCGGCTCCTGGATTTTGCGGCTTAACTAACTGGCCCACTAATTGAGGCTCAGCATGAGAACCAACCAGGCCAGCTGGCGATTGCATCTGAGGATTTACCCGATGCTGCCTGGGATCAGAAAGCAATTTCTAGAGGGCATTGGCCGCATGCCCAGGGCGGCTGGCTCTGACGGGATCAGGACAGATAGCTAGCTAGCCGTCAGACTGTAGAGCTGAAATCCAATTTCCCACACCTAATCCTTTGTTTACAAGTTCAGAAGAAATGACGAACTTTTGATTGAGCTGCCCGCCTGCAGAGGTTCATTCTGTGCTTGAATAAAATCCGAGTTATTTATTTAAACCTGGTCGACAAAGTACATACAATTTAATCAATGCAAGACGAACATGTTAATTGGCTTTTACATAGTTTAATGCGCTTGTTAGACGACTAAGCAAAAACACGGAATTCTATCACAAAGCCAAGTGACCTTGACACCAATATTAATATGAGCTGCAGGCCTGCTGAACACTATTTTGACTCCTAGATGGCTAGAAAGGCCTTAGTTACTCGAATAGATTTTCAACTAATATACCCCACATCCTGGTTGCAGTCTCTAAACACACCCAAGTGATAAAGTCAAGCGTAAATTATGGTTTCGTGGTAGCCGAACTAAATTAATAAGCGTCATACGTTGCTACAAGCAATGTATTATTAATGCATATAACTGAATGATTTATATAACTATATAGATAGCGGAGGTGATGAGTGAATATTACAGTTCCAAGTGCGCATTAATTGATGCTAAGTGACGGTACAAGAGCTGACAAGATCTAGAAAATAATGTTCATGGCATCCGAGTAACACATACCCGTAACTAAGCTACAGTTCTGAATTTCAAAAAGTCAAAATATCAATCAGAAAAGTAAGAAGAAAAAAATTAACGGGATTTCAACGATCCAGTTTGAAATTTCAGGCAAAGCTTAAACTGTGTCTGATAGTTGCGACACTTGGCAACAAAGAACGGACTTGTGTCGTCCGGACCGCGGCAGATTGCATCGCACGGCTCGCACATGCAGCTGTAGGGATCACTGTACTCGCCAGCAGAGCACTTGGAGAACACTTCGCAATCATTTGCCAGTGCGAATCCTTGAACAGAACTGGTTGTCACAGCGCTGGCGATCAACAGCAGGCAAGGAAGCAGACAGTTGGGAGACATGGCTAAAAGCTTGAGGTTGCTGTAACTGGTTAGTGCTGCTTTACGGGACTCTCTTTGGTTCCAGATTAGCTGCCTGGCTTGGCTATATAGTTGTCTATAGAAAACCCGCGGGATTCCCTCAATAGCAAAAAATAGACATTGCGTAGGCCGAGTAGACAGTGCAATCGTACTAAGTACCTTGTTATAATACAAGGGACGCAGTCCCCTAAATAGGCCAAGTTCAGTCACTTAGGATGACTCACTAACCAAACTTCGGCTGCAGAGGATGTTCAGTCACAAGGATCTAAACGTGTATTACAGAAATAGTTGCATTTTCCTAATTTACAAAGCGCATTCCTTCAAGATTATGTAGATTTCATACCAACATATGTCGTATTATGGCCGTCCGCGTGTCAACCGGTTTTGTGGGCGGATTTAGCACAACGTAAATACTCGTATATAGTCAAGAGGTAAAACCTAATTATAAATACAGGCACATTACTCATTAAATCTTATTTTAGGAAAAAAAACTGTTTTTTGAGCTCTTTCATGATAGAGGGTCTCGCGACGCAAAATACATAGTTCATGGCCACCAAAATCATCTGATTTATTGATCAGGCCACCACAGTCTAGCAAGAAGTCCACTTTTTTGCACCATCCAAGGCATCGGAACTACAGCTAGACTGCAAGATCCCAGAAACCTGCCATCGTGAATAGCATCCAATGCAAAAATTGAGAAGTCGAACTCCTACGAGTGGTCTCTACGTTGTCTGAAGAATATAAAACTAATGCACGTAGAGCACAGTAATTAGTTTATTTTTTAATTGGTCAACCGCCGAGGTTACCGAGTAATAATAAATTACAGAAGCTTGAATTATACTACTTTTGGTACATAGTAGGCGTAGCGAAATAGCTGCAAATTAAATTATTAACTCTCGCAAATGAAAATGAATCAGGAATGTATCTTTTAAAAGCAATATACGAGTATATTAAAACTCTCTACTGGTCCGCTCCAGTCAGCTCGCGAATGATTTGATCCTGATCCACGAAATCCATGATAAATGGCGCGTCCATCAGGATGGCCACTGTACCAATGAATGTCACGGCCGTGAAGATGAGCAGTTGGATTCGATCGATTACGGATGCGACATATTTCCAGTCTTGCAGTACCTGGTAATGGTCAATGTTTAGTCGGTGAAGAAGCTATTAAATTTTATATGCTCGTAAATACAGCAATTGATTTCAACAAGTAGTTCAAAATCGATAGACGAATTTAAAGTTTAAGTATCTCGCGATAATTAAGATTTTTAGTGACAGTTCAGCTAAAAATTAGAGTCTACTTGAATCTTACGAAGGCATTCTCTGAAACTACCTTGGCTACTCAAGGTACTTAAGGAGCCTATGATACTCAAATTAGTTAAAGTAAACAATGCAACAAAATTACTTAAGAGTCAGAGAAAGTAATAAAGGTACTAAAATTCTAATAAATGTGTAAAAAATATTGCTTGCCTGTTCATAATCGTCTTCTACCTCCATATGCGTTGAGATGAAATTAATTGCGGCAATTGCTCGTTTCAGGTCTGGCGTGACCTTCAGCCCGCCGAACCGGATGTCCTCGTTGGGCCGCTCGCCTCCCTCGACAGCCGGACCAATGCTGTCCAAGCTAGCGGCGCTGCTGTGTCCCATCTGGTGCAGCCGGAAGCCCTGCTGAGAGCCAGGGCTTCGACCGTTGCAGACGAAATTAACGCCGTCGTGTTGTTCCGATTCGTCGTTGACTTGCCGAAGCCGGTGACGTTTTTGCTCTTCGCGCTCGACATGGTCCGGACGTTTCATGAACAGCAGCCTTGGCAGGCGCCACAGGAACAGGGTGCGAACCCAGCCCGGCATTGTGTGGGTGCGCGGCGTGCGAAAGTTCCAGTTAATTATGATCACCGTAAACACGATGGTAATAATGTTCATAATAAATGTGAACAGCAGATACTTTGAGATCAGCGGTACAGCAATCGCTGTTGGGGGGAGAATTTTACTGACTAGCAGAAGAAACACAACCAGGGCCAGCAGAATGGAAATGCAGAGAGTCATCTTCTCCCCAGCATCGGCTGGCAGGTAGAATACGCAAACGCTGAGAAATGAGATGAGTACGCAGGGGATTATCAGGTTAACGGTGTAGAATAGGGTCTTGCGACGAATAGTCAGCTTGAAGATCATCATTTCCTGGGGCGCGTGACCCGTCCTCTCGATCCGAGTGATGTTGCCGGGACAGTCGACAATGTCCCAAGAGCCAGACTTCCAATAGTCGGTCAGATCGGCCACTTTGGTGCCTTCGTACCAGCCAAAAATTACCTGTCGTTAAGCAGCGGTATAAAATCATGTATCCATATTATCTGCCATCTGCTGCCAGATGTGACCTTGAGTGACCCTAGCTTGTTTTCTTAAGCTGCCGGGGGCAGTCAGCAGAACTGTCCTTGACTAGAAGCCTTAGCTTACCGATAATACTTTGTCTATGGAGATAAATCTAATTTGTTTTCCTACCGAACGTGGTCAGCAACGCGTCAACAGAACAACCACCAGAACGGTCCTTGAAAACAGGTCCGCTCTCTGACTTTGATAAGTAAAACAAGCTCGTATGTAATTTACAATATATACTGTCCGTCAAAAGTTCCGGAACCCTTGCTACGATGTCTTCTAGCGGACATAATTTCAGTCCGTTTCAATTGTAACTTGATTCAAATGAAAGCTGCGGATCTCAGCTCCATGATGTGGTCAAGAAAAAGTTTATTCGAAGGAGCGCGTGTGAACAGGCCAGTGTTATGTACATAAAGGTTAGAGAAAAAAAGTGAGGAAAAGACCCACCACCGCGTCTCAGTGCTAACAACCGGCATTTTGCTAAGCTGGCTTGTTGACGTAGACCCTGTTTTTTACTCTCCCATGAAAGCTGACTGCACAAGAATCCATAAGAGCCTGTTGATTTCAACACAAGTTTTGGCCAAAGACTAATGTTAGCCAGGCTGAACACTGCGCGCAAACCGATTCCTTCCCATGTGTGTTTGCTCCATAGACTCAGCAACCATAGACAATTGCTTGTTTGTCTTTTCCTCACTTTTTTTCTCTAACCTTTATGTACATAACACTGGCCTGTTCACACGCGCTCCTTCAATAAACTTTTTCTTGACCATATCATGGAGCTGAGATCCGCAGCTTTCATTTGAATCAAGTTACAATTGAAACGGACTGAAATTATGTCCGCTAGAAGACATCGTAGCAAGGGTTCCGGAACTTTTGACGGACAGTATATGTACATCTAATTCTTTGTATGGACGAAACGCCCCGTTCTGGTTATGAATGGCTTTGGATATTCGTACGAGCCAGTAGTGTTAAACTGGCAGCGATAGTCTATGGCCAATCCTGCTGACCACGCCGGTAGCCAAATGCTTTGCATACGAGCTAGCAGATTGTTAAACCGGCAGCGATAGTCTATGGCCAATCCTGCTGACCACGCCGGTAGCCAAATGCTTTGCATACGAGCTAGCAGATTGTTAAACCGGCAGCGATAGTCTATGGCCAATTCTGCTGACCACGCTAGCGGGAATGGATTTTTCATTTAAGGCTTCAGGATAAAGAAATTGTGTTAAAATAGCACCTTAAACTTGACTGTTTGCTCTCAATTTTAAAGTTACACAAAATTCTCTAAAAATTCGAACCTGGTTGGCATCAAACGTCCAGCTACCGAACTTCATTTCGCATTCTTGCTGGTCAAATGGAAAGTACTTAACGTAGATTGTGCACGAGCTCTGATAGATGGCCGGTGGAATCCACAGGACGTATCCGTTGCTAAAAATTAGCGCATTTGGCTGCCACGAGACTTCGTATTTGCCATCGGCGCTAAAATCAACGACAAAAATTGGGATTAGTACAGTAGAATTCTGTAGAAATGTAAAGAAAAACGCATGTGACTCACTTGTTGAACAGTACAATGTCTGGCTTCCAGACTTTACTAGGGCTCACTCGAATCACTTGGATCCCGCCAAAGTCTGCTGGGTCCCAGCGCATCTGGTAGTCGTACCAGGTCTGCAAATCAATGAAGATACTTACTTACTTACTTACTTACTTACTTACTTACTTACTTACTTACTTACTTACTTACTTACTTACTTACTTACTTACTTACTTACTTACTTACTTACTTACTTACTCACTTATTTACTTACTTACTTACTTACTTACTTACTTACTTACTTACTTACTTACTTACTTACTTACTTACTTACTTACTTACTTACTTACTTACTTACTTACTTACTTACTTACTTACTTACTTACTTACTTACTTACTTACTTACTTACTTACTTACTTATTTTACTTACTTACTTACTTACTTACTTACTTACTTACTTACTTACTTACTTACTTACTTACTTACTTACTTACTTACTTACTTACTTACTTACTTACTTACTTACTTACTTACTTACTTACTTACTTACTTACTTACTTACTTACTTACTTACTTACTTACTTACTTTCTATGAAACGATAAATAAAAACGTACCATTCTGAGCCACACATTGCTTTTCATCGTTTGACTTTTCTCGTCCTGCAAGGAGGCAAAGAAGTGAAATTTGAGTGCTGCTCTAAAGACTTTGTCAACTGCAGTATCCAAGGCTGTCAAAATACAATGTACGGCAAAATTAAACCGTAATTATATCGTACCACATTAATAAGCTGAACCATGGCCAGTCCAAAGTCAACTTTCACCGTCATGTTCAGTTCAGTAACCGGCCGAATCAAGCTGTTGTAGCCGCGATGATCGAACAGCATATTTACCAGCTTCACTTCGTCGTGGCTGCATAGCGCTGAGTAATTAGGTTTTTCTAATTTAATTTAAATTCCGAGCTCTTGAAACTGGAAAGCAAGTTAAATAAACTTACCAATTGGACCAGTAAAAACCAGAAGATATAATGCCCATGTAATTGCAGACATCTTTGATCTTTAGACTTTGTTATCAGAATGATTATTACTCGTAAAGAAGCAGGAATTTTTTATGGTATAGCCGAAATATTCATCCCAAATTTGAAACGGCCGGGCTGCTCTATTCGGAGCCAATGCTGCGCTAGTAAACCGACTCAATTATTTTCTTACTAAGCTGGTGAATATTTTCTTTCTATTTGCTTTACAGCTGAGCCAGAAAGGAATAAAAGAGCTGTTAAGCCTGAGTCCCTGCTCTATATATGTTCATTTGCTAGTTAGAATATTTCACGCAAGCTGCTGTACAAACCGAAAAAGGAGAGAAGATTTTAAGAACTGACTATATAGTGAGCGCTTCATATTTTTGCACCTCGAACAGCAACGAGCGAAGACGCGAGTAAAGTGGCTACTCAAACCCATCCCGCAACTTTTAGCTCTTCTACTGTAAATGGAAGCTTCAATTAAGCTGGAACTGAGTCTATTAACTGTGCAGCAAGGCTACAGTGCGGTCTTGTGCACGCAGTAATTAGGAAAGAGGCTGCATCTGCATGTGTCAAAGAGGTGACATGACGAGTAGTTGGAGCCTCATTCAGCCAGGGAGTGGTATAGCCAACCACATAAACAGCAGCGTTCCAAAACAGTTCCAATGATACAGAACCCAAATGTTGCGCCCCTGGGACCAAAATCTTGCTATGATACAAAAATCCCGTTACCCTGACACCGAAATCGCGTGACTCTGACACTAATATCTCATGACTCTGACACCGTTTCTGACACAGTACGTACTGACACCGTACGTACAAGCCTCAAGTTTTATTGAAAACAGATTGCTTTATTTATACATTTTGTTTCTTTTAAACTAAGTGTGCAATACGCTTCTTACAAAATTCAAAATTCAAAGAAAAATAAGCACGTAAGTCGCGCAGCACTCTACTTAATAAAGTTCTACATAGTAGTATACTTAGAAAGTTATAATCATAAGCTTTTTGAAACAATAATAATAATAGTAATAATAATAATAATAATAATAATAATAATAATAATTGATTACACCTGCCCCAATTGGCAGATGTGCAACCGACAGCTCAGCCGCAGATATTGCGCGGTGTATCTGACGGCTGCGTACGGCTGTTCAGTCCAAAGATTGGGGGTCGCCACACACACCCTCAATTTCCCCAGCTAATGCTGGCACCCGTTTAAAAGCTGGGTGAACTGAAGCAATGCAGAGTTAAGTGTCTTGCTCAAGGACACAAATTGTTCCAGTGGGATCGAGAATCGAACCCCCGACCTTCCAATCGTGAGTTTGACACTCTAACCACTAGGCTACAACCCCCTTCTAGGCTACAACCCCCTTTCGAAACAACCCTCTAGAATACCCTTTCTTCCTTTTTGAAACATGTAGAGTGAGTATACGAAACAAGCAAAGTTTCATACTCGTAGCTAATGGAAGGATCTTACGCAGATCTTCGTATTTATTTACCGCACACTTTAAGACAAGAATCCCATCGAAAATCGTTAAATACGCTCGTAAGCGCTCTTTGGTTGAAGTTGAAGCGGCCTTGATAATGACATCTGACTGTCGGTTGCTCCTCTAGAAACATCTGCAGCTCCAAGCCAGTCAAGAAAAACTAACTAAGCATAATAATAGACTAAGGATTCAAGTTCTCATAATTCTGCCTTAGTACGCGTCCTCACGCCACTTCATTTGAAAAAAAACTGCATGGGGATTGGGGATGCTGCAGTGTGATGAGGATGGTGCGCAGGACTGAAGAGAAAAATTCATCAGATGTTCACCAGACCAGATCTTCCCAATCCCCCCCTGAATCTCTGAAACTTGAAATCTCTGAACCTGAAATTCTCTTCCCCTTGCATCGGTCAGACAGAGCGAGAATGACTCACTCTCAGCTGAGGGCAACCGTACATCATGTGACAGGGAGTTCTGTAAATAGAATCTGGAGTGGATGGATTCAAACTGAGATTTTCGCAGGGACAATAGGCCCCTCGCTAACCCCTTCTTGACCTTACACCGGATCCGCCGCTGACAACGACCAGGATTTCCCCGGGGGGGGGGTATGACCCCCACGGCCTAGTTTTCTAGGGTGGAGGTCAGCCGACCCCTTGACCCCCTGAACCCGCTAAGGTGAATTTGCAGAATTACAATTTCAATTTTTAGGACGGTCCTTCAACTTCTCTTCGCGCATCTAATGCTGTTCTCAGTAATGAGCTCTCAGAGAGTTATCAAATTTATTTCAATTGTTAAGAAATTATTAACTTTAAAACGATAACTTCACTTGCCTTATCTTATCTTCTAGCTTCGTATATAATAAAAGCTCTGAGAATCCTAATCCGTGCGTGCTCTATAGTCTAGACTTCTAACTTTAGGCATCCATGAGGTTTGTAGGACTGCGGAGTGCGGAGAAGATCTTGGAGGGAGAATGGGGGGTGGGGGCCCTGACCCCCCTTTGGGGAGCATTCTGCAAAGGGCGGCGCCCGAGGGCGGAGAGAGAAATCAGCCGGGTATGGGGGTTGGGCGATAGCCTACCCACCCCACCTCCTCCGCAATTTAGATTCCAGAGAGCGCCAGTGCCCCACCACCCCACACCCACCTCCCCATCCCTGCCACACGCCCCCGCCCTCCCCGCCCGCCCTTAAGGCTCTGACCACGGCCAAAACACGCCACCCCGTCTTACCCCACGCCACGCCACGCCACGCCACCTCTCCATCGTCCTTAAGTTCGCGCACCCCCGGGGCCCATGCACACCATCCCTCAAGCGCGACTCCATATGAATATGAACTCCATAAGCCAGACAGTTAGGTTCACGCGCACGATAACGATTCTCTAAGGCGACGCCTAAAAAGTCTTAGTCGTCGTTGTACGAGCTTATTGTTAAGAATCGGCTCGGTGTTCAAAATCATGTCACAAAGAGTCTATTATTATTATTTATTTCTGCAGATTCTTCTACTACTATTGCTTGAAGAGCTTCTAGTAGTGGCAGAAGAGTTTAAATCAAAGCCTACTTCTGCTCCACTGTCTGCCACTACTACGAAACATATCGAGTACGCCAGTGAGGTCAAGGACTCGTTTTTGATTCATCCTGGCACGAGATGGTGTGGAGTTGGTAAGTACTATGTTTCAAGTTCCTAATATTAATCTCTCTCCCAGATTCCCATCTCCCTTGACCTTTAGATCCTCAGTCTCCACTCAGCTCACCAATCCCTTTTAGATCCACAATCTACCACTCAGATCCCCCAATCTCCTTCGCAGATCCCTAATCTCCCAGATCCCCAGTCTCCCTTTAGATCAACAATCTCCCCTTAGATAAATAATTACCCTCTTCTTAGATCCCCAATCTCCTTCCCAGATTCTCAATCTCCTTCCCAGATCCTTAATATCCCTCCCTGATCCACAATATCCCACTCAGATCTACAATATCCCACTCAGATCCACAATATCCCACTCAGATCTACAATATCCCACTCAGATCCACAATATCCCACGACCCACTCAGATCTACATATCCCACTCAGATCCACAATATCCCACTCAGATTCACAATATCCCACTCAGATCCACAATATCCCACTCAGATCCACAATATCCCACTCAGATCCACAGTATCCCACTCAGATCCACAATATCCCACTCAGATCAACAATTACCCTCTTTTTAGACCCTTCTTAGAATCTTAGTCTCCCTTTATTAGATCCACATCTCCCACTCATTCAATCTGCCAATTTCCCTCCCGTATGGGTATAAAAAGGCCTCGAACCCCCGTCAAATCCAGGCACCCTAGCCATGAACTACACAATCCTGGGCACCGCCTACGAATCGGACATGTGCTGTCGGGAGCACGACCACTGCGACCGAGTTATCCGAGCCAAACGAACCAAGTACCACATGAAGAGCATTTTTCATTTCACTATATCGCACTGCGAATGCGATGTTAAGTGAGTGCCCGCCTTCGCCTTGGCTAATTGTCATGATGTACTTGTCATTTTGTTCTTTCTTTTGCCTCTAAGTGACAAACTCAAGCCATAAGTGACACAAACTCATGCACCAAAGTGACACAAACTCAAGCCCAAAGTGACACAAACTCAAGCCCAAAGTGACACAAACTCAAGCCCCAAAGTGACACAAACTCAAGCCCCAAAGTGACACAAACTCAAGCCCCAAAGTGACACAAACTCAAGCCCCAAAGTGATACAAACTCAAGCCCCAGAGTGAAACAAATTT
Source organism: Macrostomum lignano (assembly GCA_002269645.1). Taxonomy (NCBI): domain Eukaryota; kingdom Metazoa; phylum Platyhelminthes; family Macrostomidae; genus Macrostomum; species Macrostomum lignano. The sequence goes on from NIVC01001112.1 coordinate 235,559, forward strand.
AAGCCCCAAAGTGACACAAACTCAAGCCCCAAAGTGATACAAACTCAAGCCCCAGAGTGAAACAAATTTAAGCCCCAAAGTGACACAAACTCGAGCTCCAGAGTGGCGCACCAATAATTTAATCGAACTTTCCAATCCAATCAAACAATGCCAGGTTTTATCGCTGCCTAAAGAACGCCCACGACAGTCAAGGTGCTTCGGTTATCGAATGGTTTTTCCGCCTAATCCGGGTGCCCTGCTTTGATCTGGTGCCCAAGCGGGTGTGCCTGGAGTCCAAGCGGGTGTCCATGTTCTCCAGCGAAATGCGCTGCATTCGCTACGGCACGGAGGACGCTGCCGTTCTGAGGCGGCTGCCGTACTTCACTGACGAATTGGATCGAATGAGACGTGAACAGAGTGGCTTACACTGGTACAAATGATCTCAATGATGAACGACTATCTTCTTGAACAGCTATTGACGTTACCGAAGATAGTATTTTAAATGAATTTTGTCGTGGAATACATGTTTATTAGAGTCCATAGGGGCTGCGTGCACCCTGGCGCACTTTAAGCGACATAGGCACACAACCGGCGAGAGGCATTACTGCCCATTCCGCCGACTCCCCTGAGCAGGCACACAAGCGCGTGGATACGTACGCAGGCACACACTGACACAGGAGTGTACAGCGGCCCTAACTTATTTATCGTTAGACATGTACACTTCACAGTGCCTTGGGGGTTAATTGCATGAGCAGAGCCAAGCCGAGATTCCAATTCAGCCCCAAATTAATGTGACTGCACTTGGAATCGAGCCTGGGCCGCAGGCACACCAGAGCAGCCGCGCTGGACCACTGGGCTACTACTGGGTTAACCGGATTTTTTGCTTAAATCTGTATCATTTGTTATGGCAGTTTTACAGTGCATATGTCTACTAGACTACTTTCAGTATCAGTAGACACGTGCTATGCAGTTTTTCTACACAATTGCATAAGTGTATATGAGTACCTTTTTACTTTAGCGCCCTAATTAATTTACAATACATTTCCACTTAGAAAAATTAGTCTGAGAGAATTTTAATTGCACAAATAGTATTTCTACTATTAATAATTGATATTACTTTTGTTTATTGATTTGAAAATTTTGCTATCGTTATAAAGGTCGCTTTTGCTTTTTCTGCTTTTCCAGTTTGTGTTTGCTTCTGCCGTAGCTTATTTCTGTTGTTTAGTCTCTGCACTGCCAGCATCATTCTATCCATCTATCTATCTATCCATCTATCTATCTATCTATCTATCTATCTATCTATCTATCTATCCATCTATCTATCTATCTATCTATCTATCTATCTATCTATCTATCTATCTATCTATCTATCTATCTATCTATCTATCTATCTATCTATCTATCTATCTATCTATCTATCTATCTATCTATCTATCTAATCTCACTTTCTACTCCCTTTTCGTCTCAATCTTTCTTATATCTCTGATCTTCATATATCCATGGCTATCGTCCACTGCTTCAATAAGCAAGATTTTCCAAATTTGCATTTCTGTCTCTTCAGTGTCGCCCACTAAAAATGGCTGACCTTTCTAAGCTTAAAGCACCAACTTGTTATGATTTTCACTTGTTGTGCAATGCCCCCTGTTAGTACTTAGCTGTGAACAAGAATTCATCAGTATCTCTGTAGATTTCAAGCCTGTGTTTGAATCAGTGAACCTTTAATTGCGTTGAAATAAGGTTTATGTTTTTCACTGAAACGTGAAATTGATTTAAAAACATTCATCGCAGACTTTTTCTTTTCTACTGCAAGTAGCTTGTTTGGAATATTAGGAAAAGTTTATTTAAATTTGACTTTTCATAGTATATCAATGCTTTAATAGGGAATTCGAAACTCAATTTTTTGAGTTGAAACCTTCATTATCCAGCTCTCAGTCACCAAGAAAGCTTTCGATTGCACTAATCGAATCGAAATGTACTCAAAAGTGCAGTATAAATCTTTCAATTTAATGAGTCTGTATTAAATATGCTTTGTTGCTATACTCATTTATTAACTCATGGAGATGTATGTGGGTCTGGCTCAAAGTTTATGAGTCTGTCTCCAAGTGGGTGGGTGTCTCAAAGTGGGTGAGTCTGTGTCAAAGTTGGTGAGTCTGTCTCGAAGTTGGTGAGTCTGTCTCAAAGTTGGTGAGTCTGTCTCAAAGTTGGTGAGTCTGTCTCGAAGTTGGTGAGTCTGTCTCGAAGTTGGTGAGTCTGTCTCGAAGTTGGTGAGTCTGTCTCAAAGTTGGTGAGTCTGTGTCAAAGTTGGTGAGTCTGTCTCATAGTGGGTGAGTCTGTCTCAAAGTGGGTGAGTCTGTCTCAAAGTGGGTGAGTCTGTCTCAAAGTAAGGGCCTAGCCCATCTCTATAGTGGTGTTGAAACTGGCACTTCATATTCTCCCAGTGCGTGAGAGTATGGGCAGCCCATATCTATACCACGGGAAGAACTTGAGAGTGGAAATTTCCGTCAAGACAGCGTACAAACCAGAACACTGAAGTACTTAATATACCAATGTACATAAACAGTCAACAACGAGGCCAAAAATAGTTGCTAAATGTACATTTCGTATTCTCGTATACACTGTGTAAGAATGTACAGTATTAACCAAAATATTTTCGGAATTCAGGGTCGCAGAAATGTCATGTGTGCTTGCTTGGTTTTGTTACGCAGATAAAATGCCAGGAAAGCTCTATAGATACAGCTAGAGTCTAGTTGAAAAGAAATTCACGAAAACAGTTCTGAAGCTCGGCTTGATATTCACGAACCAAGTTAGGACTCCGACTATACAGTGTAATTGTTCATTTTTTAAAAAGGGCATCATTTAACAATGTAACTTCTCCGGAGCACACTAAAAAAGAAGATATCAAATCTAGCGTTTGTATTTTAATGGCACAAAACGCCTTTGTGGATATCAGCTGTGCTGCAATAAGTTCAAACTGTGTCAACTGCTGCGATAAAGCATGGAGCTGAAAGTAGACGATTTACAGGTAGATTGCTCTGACCAAGGCAAAGAGGAAGAAATTCTGGTAAGAAAACTTGCATGTAACATCCATCAGGACTTTTCTGACGTAGAAAGATACAGTAAAGCTTTGTTAAAAACAAAAACTTCAGACTCTCCATGAGCTTGTCGTGACCTCAGGCAGGCTATGATCCCGAGATTCTCCATATGACCTTTGCCATTATCTCAGGCAGGCTATGACCCCAGATTCTCCATATGACCTTTGCCATGACCTCAGACAGGCTATGACCCCAGATTCTCCATATGACCTTTCCGCGACTTCAGGCAGGCTATGATCCCGAGATTCTCCATATGACCTTTGCCATGACCTCAGACAGGCTATGACCCCAGATTCTCCATATGACCTTTGCCATGACCCCAGACAGGCTATGACCCCAGATTCTCCATATGACCTTTGCCATGATCTCAGGCAGGCTATGACTCCAGCTTCTCTATGAACTTGTTGTGACCTCAGGCATACCATAACCCTAAATCACTCAGTCACCTTACTGTTACCTCAGCTGCTTCCTAAAATCTGCATAATCTCTGACACTAAATGACCTCTACTTGATCTTATGCACTTTTTTATTCCCAGACACTTCCTGACCGCGTGCAGTGTATGAAGTGTTATTCTCTTAATACTGAACATTACTTTGTCTTTGCAGACAATATCGTGACTTGAACTTTGCCCTAACTTCTTGAAACTACATGTAGATGTAGATTCTGCATGCATACATGTACCTGCAGTCTGCGGACCAAAGCTTTCCCGATGACCTTGCCGTGACCCTTGACACCAATCGTACACAAAAAATTGAGCAATTAAACAGCAAGCTTGGAGCATAGAGCCAAACCGTAAAGAGGCTATTAAAAGTAGATGAACAAACAAGACATTGATAAATTCCCACGTTCCAGCTGGTTGGCTCTCGCATCTGCAAGCTGGCCGCGTCAGGCGACCTCATCGGATTGAAATCGGCGACAGACGAGTTGGGGATCGGCTCAGCCGCCGGACCTGCCCTGTCAGTTGATGACCTGTTCGATTCGAACGGCTTCAATCCGCTGATGCGCTCCGCGGCTATCGACCGTCGCTCGCCGTCGATTCAAGGCCAAGTCGAGTGTGCTCGACATCTGCTAGTGACCTGCGGCGCCGATCCGGATGCTAGCGGCGCCAAACAGGCGTCCGGATTTCGCGCTCTTCACCTGGCGGCCGAGACCGGCAACGAGGAGGTAGCCAGGCTGCTGCTGGCTGCGGGAGCCGATCGGGATGCTCAAACGGTGGACGATTGTTGGACGCCGTTGATGCTGGCAGTGATCGGCGATCAGCTGGGAGTTGCTCGGCTTCTGTTGCAGTGCCAGGCCGATGCTGCACTGCGCGACTCTTCGGGCCGCACGGCCGAGGACTGGGCGGTCAGGCTGGGTCGTTGCGAAGTGCTGAACGTTCTGCGAAGGTCAGTGGGGAGGCTGGTGAATGTTGAGCTTGGGGGGTACAATAGCGGCCAGTTTATTAGCGCTCACACAGATCGCACTGAGTCCATAAGTATAGTCTGAGTAATCCGCCTTATAGTTAGCTTAATTTGCTGTTATTAAACGGAAGAGATTACAAGGGTTTATATAAACTAACTTGAAAGTTTCTTACAAGAAATTTTTTCCATTTTTAAGGCCTCACATGCTTTCGCCTTAATATTCGACCGCTTCACCTGACTTATAACAAGCAACGTTTTCGCAAAACTGACTGTAGCTTGTTAGGCACCTTTATTGTACTCCCTTATACTTAAATGAGCCCCTTGAAGTTGCTTCCTGACTGGCTTTGCACACCTAGAGCTCAAGAGAAGGCCAGGTCAATCAACTTTGCAGTCAGCGGCCACAGGAAGCCGCACAAAAGAGAAAAAGATTGAACGAAATTCAGTTCTATTCAGCATACGAGATTTCTAAAAGGTCATAGCATTCATAAAAAACAACAGAACTGTCTAAATTTTAGTTTCTTACTCCAATCAAGAGCTTTGAATTGAGTCTTTAAAGCTTCCTCGTGTACTTGAAGTTCTACATCGATTCGGCCCAACGCTAATACACTACAAGAACCGTAATCCCCTGGAGAAAGCTCCGCTCTTACGAGGCAGTAGAAAGACAGAGAAGTCGCCGTTTTGATAGTCCGCCTCCATTTAAAGCCCAAGCTGGAAATCTTTTTGTACGGTTGAAAAACCAGCCTCTTAAAGTCGATCACTAACCCCCACAGAGACCTATGCGAAGTGTGTCGCACGGACGATGTCGCAGTCACTTTCCGACCGTGCGGCCATCGAACAACCTGTCGCAGGTGCTGCGTCCTCTTGACCGTTTGCCTCTCCTGCAACCGGCCCATTGAGATCAAGGAAGGCCAGCTGGAGGCTGCATCAGCTGATGATGAAGCTTCGTCAACCTCGACAGAGCCTGTACCCATCGATCAGCAACAGCTGGACGAAAGATTCCAGTGCCGCGTCTGCATGTCCTCCAGCGTCGGCGTTGCCTTCGGCTGCGGACATCAGGCCTGTCGCGGCTGCGCCAAGCAGCTGACAGCTTGCCACATGTGCAGACGCTCCGTGGACACGAGAATTAGACTGTATAATTGAACTTTAGCCGCCAGATGACTTTGGAATCGATACGAGCTGATAGGTCACTGCTATACTTGGCGCAATTTTTCACCGTATAGTATGCCAATGCCAGCACTGACTCATATAAACACTGTGTATAAACACTCTCACACAGGGTCTAAAGTGGCCCTAACATTCTCGTTGTCTGGCAAGTGTACAAACTCTGTAATTTACTCTTGTATTGCGCTCCTGAAAATGTATAAAATTACCGTCTTGATATGTAAACTTTTTATCTGATTAGTATCATGTCTCATACATGTATTTTATGCACTACTCGCATGAGAAGCTAGTATAGTATGTCATATTAACCATCCATTGTTTGCCACTGGACTAACACCCCAAGGAATTCTGGTGTTTAAAAACTCATTAAATAAACCAATCAACACGCCCACTGCTGACTCTCAGAACTTCCATCGACCTGAATCTAATTATCAGTTGTATGATAGGCTAAGCTTGCATAAATTATCCATTAATTTATGCTTACCGTTTGAACTAAGAATTTTCCCACCAATAATAGAGAAATCAGTTCTTGTCTTGCGTTGTTTTCTAAGTTTTAGGAATCCAGCAAATTTGCATAGGCAAGAAACTTAACAACTTAGCTGTTTTGCATTCGAAATCGCCGCAAGCAATGCTGATTATTTCAGCTTGGTGAGAGCCTCTTTAATAGTTGCCACTGTGTGAACGGTAACCTGAGGTCAACCAAGGTAGCTGTTCACGTTGCTTTATATTAAAGCATTTACACTGTAGTCCGAAATATTTTAAGGATCGCGTGACTTCTCTTTTTGTTAGCAACTTTTTGAGCCCTCGCTTACAATTCTGGAGAGTATTTACACCAGATCTAGAAAAATCTGGCTCTCCTGAGTGACCGGAGCGCCCTCAGGTGAGGGCCCTGAGTGCCTCTTTGTCTGAAGCCTGAGACGCCTTCTTATGAGCGTCCGGAGCACCTCATAAGTCTCCAAGACGCCTTTACTATGATTGTCAGGATGTCTGCCGTATACACCAGCATGTAAACTTGGCTTTCTGATTGTTGAAGTGGAATTTCAGGGTGCTAAATTATACTCATGTATTCATTACATGTATTCAGATACCAAAAATTCTCACTATTCTACAGTAAGCCCATCAATTTCTTTTCTAGATTATAGACTACATGCGTTTAGAACAGAGCTACACTACACTACGTTCTGTATAGCACACCTGACCGTTTCATTTTAAGTGACTATGCCGTTCTTGGTGGCAGCCAGTGATGGGGTGGCTTTTGTCGGCGTGCCTCGTAATAAAATAGAGAGTAGAGGCAGAGACGAGGGAGTGGGCTAGGGAAAGGGGAGAGAGGGGAGAAGAGAGAGCGAGAGCAAAGAGGAACTGCTAGAATGGGAGTAGAGCTGAGCTTCAGCCAATAGGGCTGCAGTGGCATGGCTAAAAAAGGTGTGCCGCGGATCGTTTGCGTGTATACGACTAGCTAGCTGGCGGGGGGCTGCACCTGCACTGTACTATTATTCTGCCATCCCCTCTCCCTCTCTCTCTCTCGCTATAATCTGCCACAATTTCCTACCTTGCCAGTCAAACGCATCTCGCACTCTATAAGGTTAAGAAGCAGCTGAGTAGCAGGTCCGACTCTCTCCCTCACACTATGGGAGCCGCGCATTGTGCAGCATACGTCAGCCTAGTTGCAGTCTGCTGCACCGCACTGACAGCTGCCGACTGCAGCTACCCAGCGGCTCAGCAGATGTTCGACCTGGCCCGGGTCTCTCTGGACGGCTGCGCCCAGCGACTGGCCAGCCTGGCGCACATCTTCCGCGACGGCACGCAGCAGGGCGCGAGCTCGCGAGAGCACCAACTGGTGGCCGCCCGATTCTTGACGGCCAATCTGGTGTTCACCGGACTCGCGACGCACGTTCGAACGTTGTCGGATGCTGCTACTAGCGAGGGCGGAGGCACAGACTACGAGGTTGTGGTTAAGCCGAACTGCTACGTGAAAGGCCGACTGCCACCTGGTGACGTCACCCTGACCGGGTTGACACCCTCGATGAAAAACGGACTCTGCCTGCCCGTGAGGGTCCAGGTTGGAGACTTCGGTATGTTCTTCGCCACCGTTCTGCCTTCTGGCCAGGTGGCTATCAACGAGAACGGATTCGCTGCTGAAGGACGCCAGCTGCAGACAGCCTGGCAGGCTCTGCAGTGTCGTCAGAACCAGGCCGAGGTGAAGCCGCTGCCAGTGGCGGGTGCGAGCAGAGGCTGCGGCCTGGCAATCAACAACTCCGCATCGGAGGACTGTGTGCTGACCCTCGCTGCGGCTAGGGAAGTCCTTCGTCGGAAATTCGTTTTTTACGAGGCCGATCTAAAGCTGGAATGTCAGCTGGGTCAGGATGCCGTGCTGAGCAGGTTGCTCAAGGGGCCAGCTGAGTTCGGTGAGCTATCTCTATCTATCTATCTATCTATCTATCTATCTATCTATCTATCTATCTATCTATCTATCTATCTATCTATCTATCTATCTATCTATCTATCTATCTATCTATCTATCTATCTATCTATCTATCTATCTATCTATCTATCTATCTATCTATCTATCTATCTATCTATCTATCTATCTATCTATCTATCTATCTATCTATCTATCTATCTATCTATCTATCTATCTATCTATCTATCTATCTATCTATCTATCTATCTATCTATCTATCTATCTATCTATCTATCTATCTATCTATCTATCTATCTATCTATCTATCTATCTATCTATCTATCTATCTATCTATCTATCTATCTACTGAGTAGCCAAAATTTTGATTTAGCACATCGCCTTCATAACTAAAGATGCTTTCTAAATCTTTAGCTGGCCACCTGTTCAAATATAGCGATCAATATGCCGAATCTCCAGCAGCTTTTGTCCAGACCGTGAGCATTGATTTGCTCTATCCTTAGGTGACCTCCTCATCGACCTTTCGCACCTGCTTGTACCACAATCTATTTAGTTCTATCATTCTTTTTTCGCAAGCATTCTACATACATCATCTCCTCTGTTGGCTCGAGGGCAGCTTTAGCTGGGAACTCAGTCAGGAAACAAAAATCGCGTTGTTTCCTGCCAACAGAGGAACAGTTGAAAATATGAAATTTAATTAATTTATTCTAATCATTCTAGGATGAAGCAGGAATTGCAATTCTTCCCTGCGTCCTTCTCGATCCCTTCTCTGGCTCTTTAACGCTCGTGCAAATTGTCAGAATTTATAGAATTTCCTCCGCACGCACACAACTGGCGCCTCTGTTTCTGCTAATTCCCAACCCTTCCCCCTCTCCCCTACTCCCGATCCCTCTCTCCTTAAAGAAGCACCGAGAAATGAAATTTTGCATCAAGCCAGCCAACCCCCAATACCTCCGCCTTTCTCAGCTTGAATCAAATTAGGAAACCTTCTCTCTAACCCCAAGCCTGGGGGTCACGTCCCCAAGCGTCGCAGAGCGGCGACCAGCATCACGACAGACTCGTTATGCCTCATCAAACACCGCGGCCCAGCCTCATCAGCGAGTTGGGGTGGCGGCTAGCATTCTGAGCTCAATACCCATATAAGCATGCCTATCACTCGTATAGTGAAATGACGAAAATATCAGCACTTGACTGTGTTAAGCTGGGTAATTTTTTCTCACTTTGAGTCATTTTGTCATTGGAAAAGTATTATTACAGAGCGCTAGGCATTAGTCGAAGTTTAGACTTAAGCTAGGGTTTAGGCTAGGGTTTAGTTTAGAGTTTAGGTTAGAGTTTAGGTTAGGGTTTAGGCTAGGGTTTAAGCTAGGTTTAAAAACCTAACAGAGCTTTGTCATCCCATGTTACGAAAGTTACATAGATATGGGTCAACCTGGGACTATTTCAGTAGACTTTGTTACTTTACTTTATATGTTACTTTAGTCGTCCTTGGGGTCAATAAAACGAATTTTTTTCGCAAAATCATATAAATCTAAATTTGGAATTCACTATAAAAAGAGGTCAGAGCATCTCAACGGTTTACGCTTCTGTCTTTCCATGTCAAATTATAGTAGTATAAAACGGGTTTTTTTCGTTTTTTTCAGACGTCAATCGAAGCTCAAATGTGCAAAAACAGCGTTGCGGGCTGCTGCTGATGCTGATGCTAGCTCTCTGCTCTACGTCAAGGACAATCACGTCAGCTGCTTTCGGGCTGCAAGCAATCGGCTGCATCTAGTCTGCTTTGAAAAATACATGTAATAAGACGGTCCACCTAAAGCCATTATTGTTCAATTTGCAATTGCTAATCAATTGTGTTTATTAGTGATTTTTTACAAATTAAATTTAATTTTAGCTATAAATTCTTTTACAAGTATTAATGCTAACATCAATTCGATTGACAAACTCTGTTAGGGATCAGTTAGACATGGCGCTAAAATGTTAGATATCAGGCTGACATGGCGCCAAACTATTAAAAGCCGGCTTATTTATTTGACTTGCATTGCACAATTGTCCCAATTAAAATTTTCATTCATTAAATGTTCGATTATTGCCATTGTTATTAGAATCTTATACCGTGATTAGTAAATACTGATCCGTACTTGTACACTATAGGCTGTGAAACAGTCCTTTTGTTCATCTACTAATTTAAACAATTCCTATATTCATTTAGCTCTAACAATAAATTAAATTATAGCAATAAAAGTTAATTAAAATTCTTGCCAGTGTTTATTCCTGTTTCAATTGTCACATTTCCGTTTTTTCAACCAATAATTGGTGATGTACGCTCGTAATATCTTCTTAATCTACTTTAAGTAGAGAGAAGAAAACTTAACCTAACCTAAATTTAACCTGAACCCTAACCTAAACTCTCACTCTTAGCTCACAGGCTTGCGTTGCAGGTGATAATTGCGCTCCGATTCGATGCAGCAATCCGGAGTCCGCATTGTCAATGAACTTTTTCCTGTCCAAGAAAACCTGGATTTAGAAAAAGGAGACTGCTCAGCATGTATCGACCCATGCAAGTGCAAAAATCAATGCCGGACTTGGGCAGCGGTTAGGCGGTTAAAAATCTATGACAATTGTCAGTGTTCTCGTATTTTACAATCGGATATGATAGTAATAGAGAGTAATAGAGTAAAATAGAGAACAGAGAAGAGAGATAAAAATGAGAGATAGGAGAAACGAGAAACCAGGAGCCAGAGACGAGGGAGGCAAAAATACAGGATATGAGAGGAGAAGAGAGATGGCATAGGAGAGGAGAAAGAGAGAGCTGAGAAGAGTCACAAACCTTGAGCAGGCCAGATTGCTATTGTGAAGTTTCGAAGGACCCGAGGCCCGGATAGAGAGGCTTGGTGGGCCGCAGTTTGCCGACCCGTACATCCCGTACAACCATAATACGTTGACCATTGCTTAGCTACCATTGTGTTTATAAAATCGAACCTTGATTTTTAACGGCTAACCACAGATAAAAAATCTTTATGCTTTATAAAATTGCTAGAGCATGGTCGGATCAGGCGTTCCAGCTCTTCAACAGCGTTTCGGCTGGAACGAAAGCGCTGTACAAAATCGTCCTCGAAGAACGTCCTTGAGACTCTCTCGACTTTGGACGAAGCAGGTTTTCCTAGACGTTCCATAATTGAAGAAAGTCCATAAATTTTGCTTGGTTTTATCCAGCCTAGACTGGGCTAAAAGTTGCTTTATATCAAGCTAGTGGTAGACTGAGAGGAGCATCGTAAAATGGGAATTTGCATCAACATATATAGAATAACTAAAATAACACTATATAAGACTAAAATAAATTGGTCCCAGAAGGTATGGTGGTCGCAACTAAGTGCTTAAAACCATGCACTTTCTTTAGTGATCCTTGAGTGGCAATGAGTGCCGAGTGGCTATAAATATAGTTATTCCAAGTATATATACCTCCATGTATAGCGTCCCGTGTGTGAAATATCAACACTCCAAGCTGAGACGCTGGAAATTAAAATATATTTAAATTAGTCACGAACGCTTGGACAGACTGTTTCATCCACGTTCCGATCTGATTGGCCAGTTTTGAGTGGCGTGGTCAAAGCTACACTCTCCAGCTCTTCCCAGCCATCCCAGGTTTTAAGACCCACCCTGTCCGACGACCTGACTGCTGTGCTGATTCGGATCAACTGAAAAAGTGATACTGCGGAGTCGAATTTCCAATCGAAAGATCGAAGGCGAATTCTTGCTTAGGAGCTTCTTTTCCTTGTTCCAAAGGGACTGGAAGTAAAGGCGATGGTTTTTCTTCTAGCAGCAAATCGACTTCTGCTTGCGTCTGGAGCTGTCGGCCTGTTGCTGGCGGTGTTGCTGGTTCAGGGCCGCCCGGTTCGGAAGCCTACTTGAGGCTCATGGGTGGCCTTGAGTCCATGGTGAGCCTGCTTGTAGTAGTTCATCGGCCCTGTCACTCATACTGTGCCTTTCACTCAGACTGTCACTCTTCTTTGTTGCTCTCTCCTCATCCTTCACTCTACCTCCCAATCCCTGCGCTTTACTCTGTTGGTCGCTCACAGACCCTCTTACTGTCTGTCAATACTCTGTACTCTATTTGCTGAAAACAATTTCAACAGAATTTAAGAGAATAGAAAATTCTCACAAAACCATTTCATTTTAGTGTCAGGGCCAAGGCGCTCATTGTTGGAGCGACGCCATCTGCTGCCAGGGACTCAAATGCCAGCGAAATTGGTGGCAGTACAAGCGTGAGTAGCGTACTCAGCTCTGGGAGTCTGAAGAGGAGAGGAATTCACTTGGAGGCTTCGAAAGTTGTCAATTTTTCAAATTGAGTCGTCAAAGCAATCAATGGCTATGGCAGTCAGAGAGTGGACTGTCTAAGATCTGAGTCTCACGGAGAGATGTTTCAGAATGAGGAGTCAGATATTGGGGAGAGTTAGGAAGAGAGCTAGTCTGACACTCCGGTGAAGACGCAGTTTAGTTTAGTTCACAATTTCACGCTCACACATTCAGGCTCAATCAGCGGTGTCTGCCAGTCGCCCTCGCCGAAATCCCCGGCGAGGAATGGTCAGCCCGCGTTTCAAGCTACAATGCGGCTCCGTCGTGGAGCCAGTGCCGCACCGACTGGGACTGCCCTCGAGGTCAGTGCTGCCACACCAGCCTGGCCAGCGGTCGTGGAATTCGTCGACGAATCTGCAGTCGGACAATCTGTCCGGGAGACGACGAGGACGCGGAAACGGATCGAACGGATGACCAATACGAGAACTACTATCCCAGGCGGTTCGGACGCTAGCATCAGAGGCTCAAATCAAGTCCGTTATTCTTGAGAATCAATTTAAAACGCACACACACCATCGCACTTAAAAAGTTTGTGATCTTTATGAACCGTACAAATAAAAAAACCGCGACCGCGACCTTGGGACCGAATTCCCTCGATTGTTTGCGAGACAGTACCTTTGGTTTATTCAGTTTCATGACGTCAAGCATTCAAAAGACCTTTGAAATTCACTTCATTAAAGATTCATGTTCTTGGATTTTCACTAACGTCCTAGAAGATCCGCTCACATCCTTAAAAAGATTCGCTCATGTCTTTGAATATTCACTCACGTGCTTAAAGATTCACTCAAGTACTTGAAGATTCACTCAAGTACTTGAAGATTCACTCACGTACTTGAAGATTCACTCACAGTCATCTGAGATTCACTCACAGTCATCTGAGATTCACTCACAGTCATCTGAGATTCACTCACAGTCATCTGAGATTCACTCACAGTCATCTGAGATTCACTCACAGTCATCTGAGATTCACTCACAGTCATCTGAGATTCACTCACAGTCATCTGAGATTCACTCACAGTCATCTGAGATTCACTCACAGTCATCTGAGATTCACTCACAGTCATCTGAGATTCACTCACAGTCATCTGAGATTCACTCACAGTCATCTGAGATTCACTCACAGTCATCTGAGATTCACTCACGTACCACGAGATTCACATCCTTTGAAATCGACGTTACGGTCAGAATTTCAGATTGTCAAGAATTTACATTCTTGTAGTTTTCGTCTTAAGAACTTGCTCGCCACGAAAACTAGAAACAGTGCGTCTTATTAGCTAAGTTCTTTGATAAGTGTCTTCGATCTACATATTTAGTCAAAAATTTCTGGTTACTAGTGGATTCTGGGATCAATCCCAATCGTTTCTGATGTAAGGACAGAAATTCACAACAAAATAATCTGGCCTAGTTTGCAGTGGAGCAGCTAAAAATACTCAAATTTTATTTGCTCCACAGCTCCGCCTCTCTTCTCCCCTCCCAAAGGATTTCTCCGCTGTATGACCAGCATCCTTAACAGGGTCCACTGTGGCTACCGGCCGCCTTAATTCTTGTCCACTCGCTGTACAGGACCACTTTTTCGTTTCAAAGTTACGCGCAGCTACAGACAGACAGATCTCGGTAGGAGGCTCGGCTGAGGAACGAAATGCAATCAATGCGGCAGGCTTCAGCCAAGCCAGAAATAG